>ML739064.1:58719-134073 GCA_009193565.1 Aspergillus coremiiformis | reverse complement strand
CAGAGGGAGCAGAGGGAGCAGAGGGAGCAGAGGGAGCAGAGGGAGCAGAGGGAGCAGAGGGAGCAGAGGGAGCAGAGGGAGCAGAGGGAGCAGAGAAAGCAGAGGAAACAGAAGCAGGAGGTGATGGTGCAGAGGGTGCAGGTGCAGGTGCCATGGTTAGTGGAGGGGTAGGCACGAAGGGAGTTGGTGACGGAGGTAGAATGGGCTGGAATGGGATCTCCGAAGGTGGAGAGGAAGATTTAGGCTGCTGTGGAGTAGGGGTAGATGTTGGCGTGGAAGCCGGGGTAGGCTCAGGCTCAGGTTCGGGCACCGTTTGCTCATGGCTCGTGTGCGCGAAGTTGCCCATGCTGAAGCTGGGACCGTCCGGAATAGCGATAGTCGTGCCATCGCTTGCATCAGCTCCGGATGCTAGGCTGGAGCCGCCGTTTTTGCCGGGGGCTTCATGGTAGGACGAAGATCCGTAAGTGCCACTCTTATATGATGGTCCGTCGGGAATTGAAATATCCCAGTTAGATCCTGCTTCAGCCTCGCTGTTGATCTGTCTTGCGACGATAGTCTGGTCCTTTTTCCTCATCAGCATGATGCACATCACTCATAAACAGAGGCCAAATAGTCATTGGCCCAGTGGGCAAGGAATCTCTTACCCTAGCAACAGGAACGGACAGAACTGAAGCGGGTCCAGCAGCCAGCAACAGGCACAGGAAGGTTGAAAGACTCTTAGCGTCATACATTGTTGCGCGGGTTGAATTCAATGGAAATGATCGTAAGACTTGGTATATCAAAAGAGCAGGAATGTGCAATGGCCAAGAAGAGGCAAAGAACGCTTGTCCAACGAGTGGATTTAGTCAGTGAAAGAAAGCTGTAGTTGAACCGAAGGAATGTGATGATGAGAAGCAAGAATGAAGGCATCTGGATAGATTATATAGCCCTTCAGGAATATAATTTTAATAGGTAGGCAGGGTTTGTTCTCAAGGGCTCATGTCCAGTACCCTCCCTAGATAGGGTGTCGTATATCCTAGATACAAGCAAAGGGGCTTCAACACAAGGCTGGAAGCCTAGGGGAGGCTTTTTTTTTTAAAAAAAAAAACAAAGAAACAAAAACCCCTCTATTGAGAAATAGGGGCTATGCATGTAATTAATCGCTTCTAAGACATAATCTTAATCTTAATCAAGTGTATTGGAAATGGAACATTAATCGGGGTTAAGGGAAAGAAGGCGATAAGATATGGATCTAGATCAGAGATTTGGCGCAGATCAATGCAAGGAGACACAAGCCTATTGACGTTAGGTACCTAACCAATATGAACAAGACATACTCCGTAGACTGGCCTCATCTGTAAAGGAGGTGGTTAATTTAGTAGATGTACCTAGTGGTTGCATATAGTGTCAGAAGAGAGAGAGAGAAAGAAAAAAAAAAAAAAAAAAAAACAAAAGTAGTACATCGTTCCAAATCATCAGTCATGGTAGCCAAAGGTAAAGCAAAAATGGCGCCTATCCCATATATGCAAGATAAATCCAACTGGTAATGTATGCAACAAGATCGCAGTGCATGTTAAGCATAATGCAGCGGTGTACTCCGTACGGAGGAGAATATCCAAAATCTTTTTTTAGATCCCACCGAAAGACATTCCAAATGCAGTACCAAAATTTGTACTGTCTCTGAATTTCAGCTCTGGCTCCCGACTAGCACGGCTTGCAACCTCGGACTCAGCCTCCTGAGGTTCTAAGTCTCCAGTGTATCCAAGGGCCTGTTTCGCCTGATCAAGGAGTTTCTGGTCTAGTTCCTTGAGAAAGTCACTATCGTGTTCTTCATCGTTCAGTAATGATAGGGGCCCTTTCAAGGCTGGATCGTCCGGTAAATTGGAGAAGTACGAATCGGACCTTTCTGCAGGTTGCCGGGCCACTGCCAGAGCAAGGGGTTCTCCCTCCGTCGGCGAACCTTCGCTGGGAGAAGGCTGCACCGTTTCCACATCCGCATCAATCCGTGCCATTGGGGTGTGTCCAGCATCCCTGGTTAGCCGTCTTTCTAATGACCCCATCTCTGAGAGTCTGAGCTTCAGACTGTTTCGACGTTCTAAGGTCTTTCCAGACACTGAATACGGAGACGTCTCCTGGGGCGGTGATGGAGGCGTCATTACGCGAGCGACAATTTTTGGGGGCAAGGCAGACGACTTGAGCGTGATGCCGTCAAGTTTGCTATCGAGCTTCTCAATGGGCACGGATACACTGGGGATTGTGGAATCGGCTGCATGAGTTCTAGACGATAAAGCAGCGTCGAGAGAGGGTGGTGAGATTGAAAAAATTCCCCCTTGCTCGGAGTGTTGCCTGTGGCTATCTGACTTTTCTCTTTCGGCGAATACTCTTGTGGGCCGACTCCCGGGGCTAGAACCCTCCCACACTTGAGCGCCACAGGGCTGGTAGTTCTGTTCGGACAGATGAGCTGGCGGCGGTGGGCCAAACGGGTCTTTAAATGTTATCTGTGGTTGTGATGAAGAACGGGTTGAAGGATTTGGGGAAATTATAACATTTCCATTACTCTTTAAGAGCGATTCAAGTTCGGCAATCCTCAGTTTGAGTACTTCGCGTTCTTTTTCCCATAGGAGCCTTTCTTCTGCAAAAAGCAACCGTTCATTCTCAAAAGTCACTCGTTGACGGACGAGGAGAGATTGAGCTTGTTCGATGTAACTTGCACTTAAGGTTGAGGAGTCTTCTTTCGTGGTAATTGTTTTTGGATGGTGGATGGCATGGGTGTTTGGTACCGACTGTGTCCGGCGTTTGGGAGTTGCTGTTGGTGAGAAGCGTACCTCCTTGTAAACGCTGCTGTGGCCATTTGAGGCTTTCATAGCAATTGATGATCTCATGATGAAGAAGAAAATGGTGGTGGTGCTAGCACACGCGTCAAGTGAAAAGAGAAAGATTTCGTTTCGGACGCTGAAATGTTTGATCTTCCAGCTCCTTCATAAAGGGATGAGCAGAGAGGTGGATTTAGGGCAAGGAAAAGCGGTGCTAAACCAAAAAAACAGAAAAAAGAAGAAAAAATTTTGGGTACTCAATGATCATTAGTTACATAGTTCAATTGAGAGTCATGAAACATTCACAGCCTGAGATGTTTTGTCAGTGGAGATTCCCCAGGATGCGACGAATCGAACCAGGGAACCCACCAGGGGGACACATACAGGTAAAAGTAAACGATCAGCGCTCGGTGTTTCCAATGGAAAGGCCAGATCAGTCACCGACTAATGGGGTATCCACGACACCTGAAGTGGGAGGGAGTGAAGAATATTCGGGCTGGTAAATGCAAAGTGATGGGTGCTGATAAGTGGACTCAGCGACCATACGCAGACGAACAAGTGGACGATGCGCCTCACTTGCTGGGTTCACAGTAGTAGAAATATAAAATGTTGCTACCTGAGGTATTTAGTAATTAACAAGCGGGTCCCTCTCGACGGAAGATGAAATTTTAAGGCTTTAAGGCAAACTCAGGTTCGATTAAGTCGATGCCGACCACATGCGGGGAAAATGCCACTTACTCCCGAGGGTGTTCAAAGTTCTCGTATTAAGTACGAAGGTACTTGAATCGTGCGTAGTCTCCCACTGCGGGAGTAGGTATGTTAGATACTGTAGTAGATGGATGGAACTCGGATATACCTATACTTAAGTATGTACCGATTCTAGTCAAATGAATGACGTTGCGCGAATAATATATAGAGATATAGATCCTAATAATATATAAATATTGCTATCGTACATTCAGGATGAAGCCTGAGGCGGATCACGAGGAGAAAGCCATGACGTTATTTTACGGCTCACCCCCAATTTTCTCTCCACATTATCAAACATCAATCTTGATGATTGCTGGTCTCTACCCTCAACACGGGTGTCACCGGAGAATCCTATCAATCTCTCATGTCTTATGCCTTTACTCCAAGGGAATCATTTTGGACGATCTAAGTTCCACTGATCATGCAGAATTCCAGATACAGCAATTTCCATAATCTCGTGACAATGCCAGTAGGAGGTCCCGCTTGGCTGCTCTCGTCCGCCGTATACGCGGTAAGAGCCAATCAACAGCCTCTACTCCGTACGGAGTCCCCCCGTCTCTCCGTCTCTCCGTCTCTCCGCCTGCTGTACTCCGTACCGCCATGACATTCTCACCGTTACGTTACAGCATAACATTCTCTCGGATAATTAATAATGTCAATCTTAACCGATCGACCCTATCAATCACTCCTGGCCGTCTTTGTTTCTTGGAAAGCTCTTCTACTGCTCCTGACGGTCTTCAGTCCCGGCCCTGCGTATGACACTTCGACCTCCCTACTTGAGTTGAACCGTAATGCACCGGTGATCCTGGGCCTGATTTCTACCAAGCTAACCCGGTGGGACGCTATCTATTTCACCGAGACTGCTCGCCGAGGCCATACTTTCGAACAAGAATGGGCCTTTAGTTTGGGTTTCGCAAGTTTTATCAGAACCGTGACTAATGGTGAGGGTCGCCCCGAAGCGACGCTTTAGGCTTGCCGACTAATGATCCTGTCAGTTCTCCGACGCACAGCCGGTATAGATCATGCATCTTTAGAGAATATCGTTGGGATCGCCATAGCTCATGCAGCGCATGGTATCTCAGTATGCGTACTCTATCGTCTCGCACGTGCTGTGTTTCCCGACCAGCAGGGTCGCAAACTCGCATTCATCGCAGCATGCCTGCATATCTTCTCGCCTGCTGGACTGTTCCTATCGGCTCTCTACAGCGAAAGTACCCATGCGCTTTTGAGCTTTATGGGGTCTCTCTTATTCGTACTGAGCTTTAGCCAAGCGAGAGTTTCCACAGGGTTTCAAGATGCTTTGATACTGTTATCTGGTCTCATGAACGGATTAGCAACGACTGTTCGCAGCAACGGTCTTTTGAATGGTATGCTTTTCTTTGAGGAAGCCGTAAGGCTCCTGTTTTCAATGATGACAAAGGGAGTCACCTTTGCCAAAACTCGCCGGCTACTCGCTGTTGGTGTAGCCGGGGTCTGCACCGGTCTTGGTTTTTTGATACCGCAATACATCGCTTACCAGCAGTTCTGCATGAATAACAAGGACCCAAGGATATGGTGCTCTAGGACTATCCCTAGCATCTATAGTTTCGTCGAGGACCACTACTGGTACGTGCAAATTTCGGTAATTAGTATGTCGTTCTAACACTAGTAGGAATAACGGGTTTCTTCGTTATTGGACTTTGTCTAATATCCCACTGTTCGCCTTGGCAGGCCCGATGTTAGCAATCATGACATATTCTGCTCATTGGACACTCACTGTGGAACCGGACAGACAGAATATGAGCAAGACCCAAAAATCCTCAGAGGCTTCGGAAGTGGAAGCTCACCAGGAGATCCAATTAACCGGCCGCCTGTTGCGTAGTCTGGCGGCTCCCCAAATAACCCTCGCCATTCTGACATTTCTGAAACACCATGTTCAAATAATCACGCGTATGTCTTCAGGTTACCCAGTGTGGTACCTCTGGCTAGCATATGTTCTCGTGGAGGGGCACTCATTAGCGTTAGGGAAAGAGAATGTACACATAGGTAAGAGAGAGACAAGCATTTTGCATCAGTACTGGTACGCACGCATGATCGTTGTCTATATGGTTGTTTATGCAGCTGTCCAAGGGGTGCTTTTCGCCTCTTTTCTCCCCCCAGCCTGAGGCACCTGCAGCATGCTCATAATAAGCAACCAATGCCATATAAAATTACCTCCCCGTGCCTAAATTCTTCTTTCCAGCTGTGTATATCTAGTTCGACTAGCTCCGGGCCCGATGGAGCCACTACTGTCCGTAATCACTACCTAGCGCCTACTAAGCTAGTCTGGTTGACCAGTCTTATATGAAGACTTAGAGATATTTCCCCCCTCTACCATGGGGTTCCAATACACTTAGTGTAGCAGTCACAGGTCATGTCTCTTATTCAGTTATTGTACTGTAACCTGTACCAGGTAGATCTATAATATAACCCTTTTAGCGGAATCCTTGCGCCCGAAAATCATGATCTTCATGCCCATCTCATCTGACCTGATAACTCCACGCTGATCCCCGCAAATGACGACCGATGGAGGGAACTCCGAGACAAATTAATAGAGATAGTGAGTGGGAGTTTCCAAAACGTCATTATGCATCCATACCACCGATCCCACGGCGCAAGGTGTAGATGACATTGTACTGTAGTATTCTCCCCCATCATGTGAAGTCCCAAAACCAAAAAAAAAAATAGAAAAAAAAGAAAAAAGAAAAAAGAAAGGAAAGGAAAGGAAAAAAAACCCACCCCGAAAGCCCAAACGCCCAAGAGCCCTAAAGCGGAGAGAGGCGACCAGGTATAACGCGCCCAAAACCCGACAAAGAACCCCATCAAAGACCGCCAAAGAAAACCCCCAAAAAACAACAACAACAACAACAACAACAACAACAACAACAACAACAACAACAACAACAACAACGACAAAACCGTAAGCTAAAGAAATGATCGTTCCTGCGATACTCTCTTCCCCATCTGAATCTTCAACGCCTCATCCATAACATGGCGATGAATAGCCGGCAGCGCAAAAAACTGCATCTCCTTCCTCATGGCGCCAAATTGCGTCGCCAGATACCAAACCCCCCTCGCTGACAACTCCCTCCCACCAACAGCAGCGGAGGGAAAATAAAACCGCGGATCCAGATAAAACACAACACTACTCCAATTCGGCAACTTCTCACTCAGAATGCGCCCGGCACGCTCGTACTCCTTCAACGTACGTTTCGGCACGCCCGTCTGCGAATGAACGAAGAAGAAGATCTCAAAGCCGACGCTCCGGATGCGCCTGCGCGCCGTCTCACTTAGCGTATCCAGGAACGCGCCTAAGCGGTCCAGATTAAAAGCGTTGAGAAAGAACAGCGTATTGTGCGAGTAGAGGAAGTCTTCGACTTCGTCGTGGATCTGCCGATTCACGGAGAGAAGGCTGCGGACTTTGCCGTTTTCGCCTACCCAGCTGGGACACATTGATAGGGCGCGGTAGCGGCCGCGGGCTGTGTAGGCGTTGCCGCGATCGTTGACTACGATCAGCGGTCGGTCCATGTATTCATTTGGGACATTCAGGGCGTATTCGTAGATCATTAGGCGGATTTCGAATGGTAGACGGAGGAGGGGAGATTGGGCCATTGTTCTTTTTTTGTTTTGGCGTTTGCCCTTTTTCTTTTCTTTGTTCGTTTTTTACTTTTTGCCCTGGGCTTGATTGCTTGATTGCTTGTTTGTTGGGTTTATTGGTGTTGGATTATTGGTGTTTCATGCGAGATGGTTCATTCAATCAATTCAGTATGTACTGTACGACGGTATATATGCTTCTGAATGCCATGCGTCTATTCAGTTATCACAAGGTTTATCAACTGATCTGGAACTCCTAGTCGCATTTATCCCGACAGCTTCATCTAGTATATAGTATAGTACCTAGGTGAAGCAGAGCGATATACGGAAATTGCGATAGGAGTCAGCCGAGTGAAACTGGGCGTTCAATCAGCTCATGCCAAGTAAATAATGAGTTGTTCAGAACAAACATTAGTACTTCCAGTAAAAAAAGAAAAAAGAAACAGAGTGATAGCATCACACCACTGACCGGTCAGCTAACTTATTGCATGTCCCGATCCGAGAAAAGGATGTTTGCCGCGACGAAAATCGGACCGAACCAGATCAAAGTTTCAGAGACAAACAACCTGTGTTATCCAAAGTTAAATTGTCCACACAAGCAAAAGCCCCAGAAATTTTTATTCGCTAGGTGATTTCATTGATGATGATTGTACGGAGTATAGATTCTTGAAATGCACCAAAGGACCCGGATGTTCCCCGTAGGTGCTATAAATATGGATATGGATGACTGTCATGTCGGAAGCCCACAGAGTCTTGGACGTCATACCCATTTTTCCTGACTTTCAACTTGTTTCTTTTCTCCTTTCCTTCTGAGTCCAGGCCTTAGGGATTCGAATCCCTTCATCTCAGGGCTTTGCAGGAGGTGAGAAGCGGTGTTGTTGACCGGAGCCGCTTGATTGGCCTGGACATATTTTCTGCTGTGAGCGGTGAGGTAGTTGGCCAATTAGGGCAGCTCAGGTCCAAGGGCAGACGTAAAATGGCCACACGAAGGGAACCTTCAAGGGATATCCGGATGGAACTTTAGGCACCTACGGAGTACTAAGGTAGGTAAGCACTGCATCTAGAAGCAAGTTTGCCACTGAGCAAACCGGTATATCGTAGAGAGAAACAGGGTGTTACTCGTCATTGTTACAGGGACCTTGCGACTAGTATTTAAATCTAAGGGCTGTATATAACCTATAGGTAAATAGGAAAAAAAAAAAAAATACCACCATTTACTAGAACCCTACATTACCCTAATAGACCCCTAAGATCCTATAGGTAATATTGAACTTGAAGTATAACCTACAGCTTTAAATAGTACTGTACGGAGTACCATGTAATGGATAGGTCCATTCTCCCAGTTCATACCTATTTAGGCATGCCCCAGTGAGATCCATGATCCATCATTGACTCTTCGTTTCCAAGTTCCGGGCATTTCTTTGCTCCTTCTAAATCCGGAGGCTCATGTCCGTCTATAAACGCCTAGGGACCATGCAGCTCGGAGGACTGCCAAGCCCCAGGCCATTCCAATACTGTCGCGAAGCACATTCAACTTGCTTCCAGTCACTTCCCTCCAACCAACAGGAACTTCTGCTACTGGAATCCCTGAAAATTCAGCAAGCATAAGCATTTCCACGTCGAAAATCCATCCTTCCGAGTGCATATATGGGATGATATAGGGCAGCGACGTTCGGGAAAACAATTTAAAGCCACATTGAGTATCTTTGACGGTAGCCGTCTGAGAAGGCGTCAAAAGCCATAGGATCAAGTGAAAGGAGTGCATAAGGAAATTGCGTAACTTCGACCGCTGTGCAACATGTCAATATCAGCCCGGACGTCGCAACAGGGTTGGATACGCGGGTATGCACACGCAGCTAGTGCTAGTACGTAGTAGAGAGGACCGGGGGCGAGGTCTTACCTTGACCACAGCTTCACTCCCAACCATATGCGCCCGGGAGCCCACCGCGACCCCACGTCCTTCAGGGTCCTCGATCTGCTGACAAGCAGTGACAAGTTTCCCCAAATCTTGGAAATCACTAGCTCCATCGGCATCGGCAAACACCACGTACTGGCCCCGGACATGCCTCATGCCGTGTGTGACTGCGCCTCCTTTGCCTCGGTTTTGAGCCAGCGTCACGACCCGAATGGTCCCAGGGGGTATATGAACTCCTTCCTGGGTGCCCGGGGTCCAAGGACCGGCATAACCTTTGGGATGCAACGATAGTTGATGGTCTCGTGCGAAACTGAACGCCACTTCTTCTGTCCTATCTGTAGATCCATCGGATACAAGGACAATCTCCCAACCTTTCCCATGAACAGGACCGTTCGCGGTATGGCCGTTTAAAGGACTATTGGCCAGCTTACGCTGTCGAGTTGTCATTCGCTCCTTGGGAACGCCATTCTCATCAGCAATACTACGTAGCGTTCCATATGTCCGCTCTAGGTAGTTGACCGCTTCTTCGAGCATGCCCCCAAGTCGTTTTTCTTCGTTATAGGCCGGTATCACTACGGACATAAAGAGGTCGGCTTTTGCCAGGGTCGAATGGTCGGGTATCCGACGGGCGCTTTTAGACAGAGAATCTTGCCAGCAAGGTAATTGCTGGGGTTCTGTGATCGAACCATCTTTTGAAAGTGTTCGGTACTTTTCCTCTTCTGGCAGGGGTTCGCGTGGTACAGGGGCGACGAAAAAGAGGACTATGTAAGACTGCACATATGTAGAAAAAGAGCCCCATCAGTTAGTCAATGTTCATTGATCGTCGTAGAGAAATGGATGGGCAGTGCAGAAAGCACAGGGTGAAGAAAAGTAGCGAGGCAAAACAGATAGCACTTACAAGTACGAAAGCCCCGAGAAGAGTTGCGACAAGTGCGGTAACGAGGACGGATGGAGGAACGCCGGAAAGAAGGTCTGCGCAATGAGCGCAGACCTCAGTCCACAGTTCTTGTGGCATGATAGGGTCGATCAATTGTTGAAACTGAGGAAGATAAAGTACGGTGGAAGTAAGAGCTTACGCGCTCAATGGGACAGGGACAACCCAGACTTGGCCAGCCATGCGACGCGGAGCCTGTCTTGTAGAAAGAACTATCATGGAGCTCGGAGAGATGGATCGAGAAAGAGCATTATGGACGGGGAGTTGAGAGATGTGAGGGGATAACAAGCGGACGATATCTCCGACATGCCATTTCCGAGCTGTCGCCAGCTTGTCCTTTTGGTGTTAGTGGATTCTGCTGCACGGGTAGTCATTGAAGAGTAATCATTGGAGGATTTGGGGGGGATTTCGGCGGGTGTTCGTTAAGGCACCCCACAGTGTTTAGTAGCGTACCAGGATCCCATGATTTCATGAATACGGAGTAATTGGATATCTATTTATCCGTAATCAGTGTAGATAAAGATTAAGTACGTATTGATGTCCCTGCTCATTTACATTGGTATGAGTTGATCTGAAAAGGAATTGTCTAAAACTGACACCCTTCTAATGAACTAAACATATTACAGGGCCCAATCCCACGCAATGGGGATAAATACCTACTACTACTACAATTATCGACACACGAAAGAGAAAGAGAACTCTTTATGGGGTTCCTGGTTATATCCTAATATTGTAAGCTGATCTAGTCGGTGCATGGAGTGTATAACAAGTTTAGGGGAAAGCCAGAGACTTCTATAGGTGCGTACTCCGTACTCCAGTTATTATTGTGCAAAACTTCTGGTTGACATGATTGCAAGTGGCAAAGTTCTGTTTCAGATAGTGCGCCCACAAACTTTACAGAGGGAGAGCTGTCTGGGACATGGCAACCAGACATGAAGTCCACTTCGTATCACAAGGCTCCCAAGCCTGATCAGGACTGACTGGTCAAAGATGTCCTTTATCTACTGGGGCTGACAGCCTTTCTCCTAGGAAACTAGCCTTCGCTGGTTCAAGGAAGGCAAGTCGTAAGACAGTCTATTGACATAGTCTGCAACAGCCTGCGATCATCCATGGTGGTTTCTACATATCATTGCTGGCTGGATAACGATCGTGTGTTCCGTTTCGAAGATGGTGGCGAGTCCGATCCAGGCTAGGGGTACACGAACTCGTGAGAGAGAGCGAAGGAGCGGTGTCCACGCAAGGGAAGACAACTTTTAGATCCCATTCTTTGCGGTGTCATTTGATACCGATACCTGATGACCTCCAGCAATTCGGGCAAGAAACGAAGTGGGTTTCTATTTGTCTTGGGCGCGGATCAGTTGAAGATAGACGAACTTGTTCGGTTGATTTGGTAGGTAATGAATGACCCATTCATTTGACATTTAGCGGCCGTATCTGTTGTCATTTGGACACAGAACTAGACACACTGAGACATACGAGTCAGCGGACGCAAAATCGGTAAGATCCGAAGACCGTCCCCCAGACAGACTCTGACAGGAGTTGCTTTGTTCCAGACAACGTGGCGAGTTAGGTGTAACTTGCAACTTTTCTACCTAGTTGGGATTGCAAGGCATTTGAGAAATTGACTCATAGCCAGAACTAGTACTCAGGACTTCTAGTACTTGCGTATTATTACCCACAAGAGGTTTGCGGCTCACGCAGGTTGATGTTTGCTGAAGTCAGAAATGCAAGTTAATGAGGTAGATACTACTAGATAGATCGTACCTGACTGTACCTAAGTAGTAGCTGGAGGGTGGTGCCACTGTTAGGTAGTTACCACTTGGGTAGCCAATCAGCAAGGCGATTATTTCTAGGATGTCAGGCAACTCTTTCGAATCTAGTCCTTCAGGTAGATAGTAGGCAAGTACCGAGTCCATGTAGGTACCTACTAGGTAGTCTATCGGTAAGTTTCCAGAGCACAGCCTTCCACCGCACTCATTATTAATAGCACAGTTGGGATTACAACGGATTGGTGGATATTAACCATTGTAATGGGATCCATGTCTACCAGGATTTGTTAAATTGTTATCAAGTTCTTGTAGGTGGCAAACATGATGGTTGTTAGTAACCAGATCGAGTACGGAATACTCCTAGTAGTAATAGAATAATAGTTAGTACGTAGTACGGAGTACTCCGTACAGAGGAGTAAGATAAGATAGAAAAGAAAAAAGGAAAAAAGAAATGAAAATAGTTGACTTATTTGGGAGAGGGGAATGGATTTCTCCAGGGATCAATCGGTAAATAACAAACACAATTGTTTGAAGGCAACTGAAAGGCGGGCTGACTATCCGGAAGTGGCCTTCGCATGGGTTGCTTTAAGTTAAATACCCATCGTCAGGCACTGCAGTATTATTAGAGTACGGAGTACGGAGTAGACTTCACCTGAACTCACTCACTCCAGCCTTTCGGACGATTTTCTGCCCCTCTCCGCCTTACCAACCTTTTCTTGTCAACAACCATGTTGTAACACTTTGTTGCTCGATACCTGAATATTCTTATCCTTATTCTTTGCTTTTTGAGTCACGTCGTGTGGAGTTTTTTTCGTGTGCCAATGCACCGCGTCGCGATTTAATTTGTCCATTTATTGACTAGGCAGATGGATAGATGATGAAGTTACTAGTTGCCTAAACTCATAATATTGGATTATCACACTCGTTCCTTCATAAGTAACCTCTTTGTCCCAGGTAAGTCTCAGAAGCCATTTCTCTTTGTATTGTACCATAATTAGACCCATTTTTCATGACAGCCTTTTCCTGCAACGTGCCATAGGCACCTTCAATATTGTATTGATATATTGGAAGCCCGACAACAAAACAAATCAATTCTTTCTAATTTTTGCCTGTCGTTCCCTGTGTCAACCCCCTATCCTTACACACTTAACATACCTTACGATGCACTTGGTAAATGAACAGACTATCTTCTATCCGATATCGTTGGCGAAGAATTCAGAGATCAGCCGCTAACGGAAACAGATGACGTATTGTCTATACTTCGACCAACTACCATGAGTGACGATAGGGTTGATCGGGAAACCTTTCCGTTACGATTCAGAGATTCTCTAAGCGACGAGCGATTGGATTTTCTCGAGACAGACTTCGCTAAGTGAGTAATTCTCCCATCTTCAGGTGGCGTCTGTTGCCTGCTGTGTCTTTCCACAAGGATGCCACCGGCGTTTAATCAGCTGTTACAGCAGTCTTCTGACTCCTTGCGCAGGAAGCCCACTGGACCAGTTGTATCAGAGGATGGGTCTCCAGCCGGATCATCAACGACCAACCAGGGGCGCCACTCCTCCAGTTCTTCCATTCTGAAGAGACTTGAGTCTAGTGGTGATGTACCAAACGGTTATATCGCGGATGGTCTGAGCGATCCCGACAGTGACTGGGCGTCTCCGAATAAAAGACGTTGTCAATCACGGAAAGACAAACGAGAACCGTCTAGTGCTTCCCCTGATCGCCTAATCCGCAGTACAATAACTGAACACGCAATGGCAAAGGCTCAATTTAACGGAAACGATACTCACTTTCGTGGTTCTTCTAATTCTTTCCCGGGCGGCCGTGGTGGACCTTCGCAATCATACCACCGAGGGAACAGCTCTAATCAGGATTCGAATGCAAGCCCGCAAATACCGAATGCGAACCTTACACAGAGCGCCATTGCTTCCGTGCCTGTGTCAAACGAATCTAGAGAGATTTTGAGCAATGAACAGAGGATTGTTGGAGGGCACTCAGCGGTAGCTGGAGGTATAGAATCAACTGGGATCATCTTACAGCCAGAAACTCATCCTATAACAGAAGATCAATTAGCCAATGAGGTACGAGGAATATACGCCGGGCTTGTCATGGTGGAGAAGAAGTGTATCGATATTGTCAAGCAACAGTTTGTCCAAGAAAGCGACTTATCCCATCAGCAATGGCAAGCCTTAATCGCCTTACATCGAACCTTACTACAAGAGCATCACGACTTTTTCATGGCTTCGCAACACCCATCAGCCAACCTAGCTCTGAAGAAATCGTCGGAAAAGTACAATGTGCCGGCTCGTATGTGGCGCTACGGAATCCAAACGTTTCTAGAATTGTTGCATCGTCGACTTCCCGGTTCCCTCGAACACATGCTGACGTTCATTTATCTGGCTTACTCAATATTGACACTGCTGTTAGAGACTGTCCCAGCATTCGAAGAAACCTGGATTGAGTGCCTTGGGGACTTATCAAGATACGGGGTGGTTACTGAAGAACGTGGTTTAGTGGACCACGAGATTTGGGTCGGAATCGCGAGATACTGGTACAACAAAGCAGTAGACAAGAACCCTGATGTCGGCAGGATCCAACACCATCTTGGGGTTTTGTCCCGACCTGATATCGTCCAGCAGCTCTTCTATTATACGAAATCCCTGGTCAGTGTGCGTCCATTCCCACGCACCAGAGTAAGTATCCTTCGCTTCTTTAGCCCGCTCTTGCAAGGCCCCAGAGTGATTGGATACCCTCATGTCACGACCGCTTTTGTGTCCGCTCATGGCTATCTCTTTACCCAAGCTACCGCAGTTCATTTTATAAAATCAGCGGATGAGTTCTTGTCCTCTCTGGACAAGTATATTCCCCGGGTGGGCGTGACTTTCAGGATGCAAGGGGTTTATCTTGCTTCCTCTAATATTGCAGCAATGCTAGAATACAGTAACACAGATTCTCTCCTATGCGCTGAATTCCACCAAGTGGCAGATCAGCAGTCCAACCCATATGAAGATTTCTCAGCCGCTGAAGAAACGGACCCTGTCTCAGATGCTCACCAGACCGTGACTAATTTTATTGGCTTTGGGAGTCAACAAGGTCCTTCCCATTTAGCTCATGGGTCTTGTCTTGCTTTCGAGGCGTTCTCCGTTTTGCTTGAACATATTGGCAACATGAATCTATTTCCCGCACTCCATGTCTCCCTGGCATTCCTCTGGTGCCTCTCATTCACTCCCACTGGTATGAAGCGCGTTGAAGCTGTAGTTCCTTGGAGCCGAATTGTCCTCTTTCTCAACACGATCATCCAACCGAGCTTCCTTCAAAGAATGGTCCAGGGCTGGTTGGAGTCACTGGATGAAATGGATTTCAAATTGATCGAAGGGGTTAAGTTCCCCACTTCCGACGAGACACGATGGGTGCCGGAAGACTTCCTCATTCGTGGTCAGATCTGGAGCCAAGTTTATTATCCTCCGTCGTTCTTTGAAGATTGTCCCTCTGATGAAGACGGGCGGAATGTCGAACGAGAATCCTTGAGCCTCTCCAGGATGTATCGGTGTCTCTGGTTGGGTGTGAGGCTGGCAAAGGTATGTGTGCCCGGAGACTGTGTGATACTGTAGATGCTGATGTTCCTGCTCACAATTGCCAGTTCAACCGTTGGATAGTATATGATCCTCCTTCGCGGACATTCTCTATGACACCATTTGCTGTGGAACTTGAGAAAGCCCTGAAGCTCGAGACGGTCTCAGAAGTCGAGAAGAGGGTGGAAACCAAACCTGATAGTGCTCTTTACCTGGTCAGGCATAGGTTCCGGTTGCCTGATTTACAGGACGGTGTACCGTAACCTCCATCCATAGGTTATAATCCATAATTCCACCTCAGTAACGATAGTCATATCATGGTATATATATTAACCTGGAGTACTCCCTAAATTTTCGATATTGCAAAGTTCGCCCTGTCTACGCGTAGTTTCAACTTGAACAACTTATGCTCATTCGAATCATGGTCGAGAAACGAGGTGTATATGCTGTGAGGATATTAGTGCTTGTACTCCGTAGAAGCAGGATTTATATCTAGATCGCGTGATCGTTGCTGCCAGTTAAACTCCAAGCGGAAGTTCAAGTTCTTCCGACTCTGGGAAGAGTCACCGCCAAAATGTCACCAACACAAGTCAGACCATTTCAGTGGTTCACCATGAAAATGACCTGACACAAGTGGTTACAAAGTCAAGTCACATGTGCAAGGCCCCTTTGTTACTGTAAGTTCATTTCACTCATTGGCACCACTTATCAAGTGCCAATGGCCATGATTTTAGTTACACCAACTTTTACTGATCACACAAATGTCATCATCATTGGTAAGTCGCATTTGATTTCTTTGTCTTGTTCAGCTGATGGATATTCCATTGACAAGGGCCCTGTACAGAGTACATCAGTGCTGTCTTGCAACACGATGTCTGCTATCTGTACAGAGTACTCATCGATAGTGCAGTGCTCCTGTCCAAATGTGTGACTTCAAACTATCTGTACCACCCAAGTTAGACAGGAACAGATAAAAGACCGTGTTCTAAGCACTATACACAGTCTGTCAGACCAAAGAGACCACAACGATGGCAGGATCAGTTCCAATAAAGAAGCCTCAGAGGATGGGCATCTTCTCAGCAACATACTAGTACTGTATCCTGATGCCTGGAACCGAGCTGGAACAGGTGACCAATAATGGCTGGGAGCTGAATTCTGGACACTTTCGACCGCCAGACTTGACATGGGTGAAGTTATCCCCCAGTTGTCTCCGCGAAGAAAGTTGATTCAGAGACATATCACTCTTTCATTTTCCCCGAGCACTAGTACACTACTAGCTCTTCCCCCGCCTTTACAGTCTTTCATAATATGGTAGGGCTTGGTCAAAATGCATGATGCCGGCCGAGCTACGATGAACCCTCTGCACGTAGTGGTTCTTCTTTTACCCCTCTTGACTCTCGTTTGCGGTGAGTGTTCAGGTTTCCTTCCAGCATGGCCGCAGTCTTCACCCTCACTGGGAAGCTCTCTACTTATCCACCCGATCACAAGGCCTCGAGATTCTCCAACCCGCCGAAGACAATATAGTGAACGCCATGGATGGCGTGACGGTAAAATGGATATACAACTCCTCAAGCGATCCATTGGAAGCGGATTTCCAGATCGGTCAAATGGGGCACAAGATTATCCCCAGAGCAATAGTGGAACTTAACATCAGTTCCATTCTGTTTGGGTCCCAATATGTCACCGAGCTTTTGGGTCCATCTGCCTTCGTAAGAATCTGGAACGCTGACTGGATCCTGCTTTCGAGGACCACGGAGCTCGCGATAGTCACCGGTTTCACCTTTACCACCTATACTAGCCTTCCCTCCATGACGCCGAAACTGGTGCCTCATACTACTACTGTCAGACTTGAAACCATGACAAGTACCTCTGGTGCAAATAGCGCTCGGTCTACCACAGACTCACCCAAGGCGACGGTCACGGTGACAGCGATAACCGATCCTACGTTACATGACAGTAAAGACGGGTTGTCAACAAGTACGAAGGCAGGTATTGGGGTCGGTGTGTCTGTTGGGGGTATCATGATTATAGCAGCCGCTGTTTTTCTTTTCGTGAGAAACCGCAGGAAGCAGGCCACTACTAAGGAGGGTGTCCCGAGAACAACGACATCCACTCCGAAAAAGGAAGTAGTCACGTCCGAGCCCGCGGAGCTCCAGACAACAACAAAGCATGAATCCTATGAACTGCCTGCATAACGGTGTGGCTATGTGGAGTCGAGCTCTGGAATACCGTGTACACTACTGGCGTGCCGAGGCGCGGATTCAGACCGATAGTCATGGATACAATGGCGAGAACAGGACCTTGTGGGGTGAAACTAACTATTTACACCAATCTCTAAGATTGCCAGTCCGTCGTACAGGCGTACTGCCGGAAGACATGAAAAGAACATGACCACACTACATACCTTCCTTCTGTTTCGATTTTATCTGGTATTGGTGTGAACTTTGCATGGGTCTAACCTCAAACCCTTCCTACATAATTCTTCAGTTACTATAATCCGAACCAGTTGAATGAACTTCTTGAAAATTTATCCCTCAAATTATACTATAGACATGATGAACGTTGATCAACCGGCATCAGAAAACCCTATCAGTGCCCCAGTTTCTAGTAAGACGAGTTACCATATCCAGAGCGCTCGTTCGAGCCGTACGAGTCACCCCGGTTGTTTGAACCGTAGGAATCAGAAGACCCATAGCTGTTGTCATTCTTCGAGCCGTAGTTGTTGCCAGAAGATCCATAGCTGTTGTCATTCTTCGAGCCGTAGTTGTTACCAGAGGACCCGTAGCTGTTATCATTGGAGCCATAAGAGTCGTTGTTATCGTTATCACGACGGCTAGAGCCATAGCTATCATTCTTGGAACCATAAGAATCGTTCTTGGAACCATAGCTGTCCTTCTTTGAACCGTATGAGTCATTGGAAGAACCGTAGCTGTCCTTCTTTGAACCGTATGAATCATTGGAACCATAGCTGGTATCTTTCTTGGAGCCATAAGAATCGTTGGAAGAACCGTAGCTGTCCTTCTTTGAACCATATGAATCACTGGAACCATAGCTGGTATCTTTCTTGGAGCCATAAGAATCGTTGGAAGAACCATAGCTGTTATCGTTCTTGGAACCATAAGAATCATTAGAAGAACCGTGGTCATTCTTCTTAGAGCCATAGGAGTCATTGTCCTTGCGGTTGTTGGAGTCATAGGAATCGTTGGAAGAACCGTAGCTGTTATCGTTCTTGGAACCATAGCTGTCCTTCTTGGAACCATAAGAATCATTAGAAGAACCGTAGTTATTCTTCTTAGAGCCGTAAGAGTCATTGGATGAGCCGTAGCTATCGTTCTTGGACCCGGATCCATAGGAGTCATTGTCCTTGCGGTTATTGGAGCCGTAGGTATCATTGGAAGAACCGTAGTTGTTTCCAGAAGATCCATAGGAGTCATTGTCCTTGCGGTTGTTGGAGCTGTAGGAATCGTTGGAAGAACCGTAGTTGTTTCCAGAGGATCCATAAGAGTCATTGTCCTTGCGGTTGTTGGAGCCGTAGGAATTCTTGGAAGAACCGTAGTTGTTGTCCTGGTTAGACGAGCCGTAGGAGTCATTGTTGGAGGACTGGGGGGGGGGAGGTTAGTGTAAGGTCGAACGAAGGCTTGATCTTGGCGGGTTGCATACCCCGTAGGAGTCGTTGTTCTGGAGAGACAGAAATGCAATTAGCAAAACGCCGGAGAATAAGTGATGGCAAACAGGAGAGACGGGCAAGACTTACGCCGTAGCTATCATTTCCGCCATATCCGCCAGAGCGGCTGGAGGTCTGAGAGACAGTTCATGTCAGTGTCTGTTTTTCCCAGTTGGAAGGATGTCCATGACAACATACGTAGTCATTGTCACGGTTGTTGTAAGACATGATGGTTTATGGTTGGTGTTGAGGGCTTTTGGTGCAAGAGGAAGAATTGAGATGCAATTGAGACCGAGTGCAGATGAAGAATCGAGATGTCAGCGCAAGAGGAGACGAAACTGGCCGGAGACAAAGCCGTGACGACCATTATTTATACCGCAATCAAAGGAGATGAGGGGTACTCCTACTCCGTAGTAGCTCCATGTTCGCTACCGATCCTAGTACGGAGGACCTAATTTCCGGAGATACCGTTCACGGTGTTCAGATCTTTCAGCTCATGAGGGGCAGAAGGAATGGTGAAATCACGCTATCGACTGTTCAACAAATGAGCAGATCTGGAGTGGGCACGACCCCATTTCAGGAGATCGAGCGATGTGGCAAAGTACAGTACGTACGTACTCCGTATTCCGTACTTGTTAAAAGAATGAAATCAGCCACACTGACTGGAGTGGCGCAGGACCTTTTAGGGTTCGATGTTACTGTACGTACTCCGTACGTACTCCGTACGGATACTCCGTACTCTTGTAGTCCATCAACCATCAACTTCTCCATTTCCTCGTTGGGAGACCTGCATTGAATAGGAACTTTACTTTCCTTTCAAGCGCAAAATTCGTTTTAGTCATACGACTCTAGATACTCCGTACTGTTATCTCACAATCCGCTTCAAGTTTGTTCTCCACTTGGTCTGTGTCTAAGACGGAGCAGAGAGTCAGAAACCCTGTTAGTTCGTTCAACTGGCGATTGCCGACAGGCCCGCGCTCTCCCATTGAAATGGCATCATTTGGACTTGCTTTGCAACTAGCTAGTTCGAGCCCCTCTTTGTTCCTCTCGCCCAGGGAATTCCCAGACCTGGGACTTCAAGTTGTCAATGCATTCAACCCCCATCGTCTGGCTTGTCAGAGCTACAAGTTGAACGACTCTAAGGTCAGATCGATCATCCAAAAGACTCCCATGAGATTCTAGATCTGACCAACCTTTGCGACGACGAGTCCACTCGAGTACTCCGTAGACTGTCTCCGTCTAGCCACGAAGAATGCGCTAATAAAAGCCAAGCTTTCGTGGTCGGGCTGTTAGTTGAACAATCATGCACATTGCCAGATCGAAGACAATCCCTCCACTCTCACCCTTGTGGCAAACCCCATACTCGGACAGCTGAAGTTCTGTGGAAGTTATTCGCCAGTTTGTCTTCCAGGCTTCCAGCTCAGCGCTCAGCCGCACTTCCCGATGACCCACGCCTGGAATGAATGACCCACAAGGAGGTGTTCCTTTGTCTCCCCAGTCTCCTCCTTCACAATTGTTGACCTTTCGTGATAAAGGCACACGAAATACTCAACGCCTCTCTTGATGAGATCTTTGCCTATACTGGCGGGGACTATGTGGTGGCTGCCCCGAACATTCTCCATTCATCAGACGTGATTTCTTTACTTAAGCGTATGTATTATGATTGCTTTTGTTTGATGATGATGCTACAAAGCCAACAAGACAATAAATAACATGCTACCCAAAGATGCTGTCGAAGGAGATATCCATGCAGGTCAAAAGAGATGGTCTAGCGTAGATACGGACACCATCTCATTGATCGTAAGTAAAAGTTAGTCGGAAACCTGTAAACCAATTGATCTGGAGATTATGCGACCAAGAAACTGCCAAGAGTCCTTCGCTGGAACCAGTACTCCAAACAATGCGATCGCCACTCCCATCAGCTCAAAGGCTAGGGAATGGCCAGATTCCATAAAAGCAATAGAAGCCAAAGAAAAATCAAGAAGAAAGCTGGAGATGCACAACATAACGGTCATAAGTCGTAGATCTTTCGATGACTGTAATCATCCATCATAGTAGTAATTCAAGAGAGGTAGATGCGGAGCTGCGCATAATTAGAATGAATTTCATGATAATGGTTCAATCACGTACCTTCTGCTTCACAGGCGCGCGACAAAGCGGGCAAAGCACGGACGTCTTCGGGTGGCTTCGATCTGGTCGGGTATGTTGCTCAGCACACCATCGACAGAGAATCGCGTGCCCACAAGGAATGAGAACGGTATCCACAAGCTGGCTCATGCAGATTTTACACTCGAGGTTGACAGTCAGTTCTTCATCTTCCTTTGGTTCCGGACGTCCATCTTTCTGATCGTCTAGACCTCTGGAGTGCGAGATGGCTTCTACTTGCTGACGACGATGTCGACGATAGTTTTCCTCGTATAACTGCAACGCATGATGTTCGCTAGATCGCGCTGAACGTAATATCTCTCTCATTTGAAGTCTTCGAGCGAGTTCTATCTGTTCCTGTTGAGTGAGTGGTGGAGGATTCTGGCTGTCAGTCCCCACAGTGGGCAAAATATGCGGCATTGAAGCTATCGTAGTATGACTTCTGTGGATCTGTGGGGAAGGCACGTTTGAAGAACCGGTGTCTCTCGCAGGCCGGGCTCGCACATGTAGATTCTGAGAACTAGCCCGAGTATGCTGCTGAACAGGAGGAGCGCTTGAAGCAATGCTATGTGTGCGATGTTGCCGTCTATGATGGATGGATGTGGATGTGGGTGAGACGCCCGCTTGCGGAAACTGACCATATTGGCGAGGTCGAAATGATGCCTGCCGGTTAAGCGAAGGAATCGCGGGGACATCCAGCCTCGTTGGGCTTGGTGTTGCCAATTGAGTATTCCAGGTATGCGGAGCCTGTGCAATACTTGGATATGGAACATAGTGCTGTAATGCCTGAACTGGGTGAGGGAAAGTAGATTGATAGTAAGGATTCGGAGATATGGCGGGCGGAGTGTTTTGTCCGGTAGTTGTGGAGGGTCTTTGGAAGCCCACATGGGGATTGTCGGACCACAGATGCCCATTATTCCCGTACTGACTATGTTCGGAGTTAGTCACGTTGACTGACGCACCAAATTGATTCTGTGTGTTCGAGAAGGTGCTATTGCTGTTCAGATATTGTGACTGAAGTGCAGTAAATTGTTCATGAGCCCGAGCAAGCGAGAGATTGCTATCCGTGATCGGAGCTCCAAAAACATGTGAATCCGAGACATCTAATCATCCATTAGCGATTTTGGAAGACAGAAGAAAAGATATCACTCACACAGACCACTGGCTGTAGTAGGGAGCCCATGCGGCATGTGAGGGCTAGGACTGATAGTCTGCGTGCTCAGGCTACTGTGGGTTGCTGAGTTCTGCATGCTTAGTGATCCAGAAGAACCTACATCCCCAGGATCGTTCATTATCAGATGTGGAAAATTGGAGTTTATACCGGGGAGCTCAGGTATATTGCTCGAGTCCCAGGAATTTGACACGACAGGCTGCGCCATCAGAGGAGCCTCCGTTAGCAATTGTAAGTTGTTGAGGATAGTGAGAGTCCCGTGGTAGATGGCTTGGAGCTCTTCTCGGAGCGTCTCGATGCTATCAGACTGGGCTATTCGACGATATGGAGGAGCCGTCGAAAAGGAGGGTCGGGAGATATGAGAGATGCTGTTGGCCCTGGGCACGGCGGAGGTACCAGGAGAAACCTCGGACAAAGATGGGAAATTGGAGAAAAAGGGTGGCGGCGGATGGGGATTACAGACACCCCAATATTCTAAATCACGAGACTCAGACCGGTGAGCGATCTAGACAGTGAAGGATCAAGCCAAAAATGCACTAGATATACATGAAAGAACCATGGATGAGTAAAATTGCATAGGCAATCAATGAGATGCAAAGACTATGCAAAGGATAGGAGTTGTAACAATGGAAAAACGGACCCTCACACCTCCAACAGTATCTAGGACGAGTTATATCTGGACTATATTGTATGCTGTTGTCATCTGCTGCCGATCGATTTCTTCCAGGAGGATCCGAACAAGACAGCACACACAAGCAACAAATCGAGCTTAGATGAAGACAGCCGATAGCATGCTTATGAATGCAACTGGAATTGGTAGAAGAAGAAAACCCGGTAAACATGGTTCACGGGCAGTTGATCCCAAACTTATTCAGTAGACGGATGAAGCAGGTACCTGTCGATACTCTGCTTATCACCATACCGTAATCACGCCCAACTGATGACAAGTAGGCGACGGGTTAACCAAAACATACGAGCACGAGCGCAAGGAGACGCCTGGCAGATTCAAGGTTTGGAAGGCGAAGACAGGTGAATTATTCGTAGGCGGCAAGCTCAAAAGTCTGGTTCTAGTAGTTATAACACGACTACTGGCGACACAGAGAAGGCATGATCTTGTTTTAGTCTCACTCACTCGCTCAAGTGAGATAGCGATTCAGATGACAAGAATAACCACGAAAGCTGAACTGAAGCGGTAACAGGAAGCTACCAACAAGCTATCTTATCGCCCAGGAGATTTCAGAGGACGTCGATTAGGCGCCTTCCTTTGATTGTTATCCGTCCGTCTGTATCTTTCTTTTATTATGTTTCCAAAAAAAAAAATTTTCTTCCTTCGCAAAGGCTTTCAATCGGGTCCAACTGTGGGGAGCCAAACGGAACGCAACCGTGAGAAGAAGTTGACAACCTGATGTCTGGACAACGTTGACGGCTCTAGACCTTAGACCGGGCGAGTCGGGGGGACAACATCAAGCGCCTTGCACTAGGCTGCACCTAAGGGGTGGAAAAGTAAAAAATCACCAGGAATGGGCAAGGGTCGTTAGCCTGGGCGCCTAGAAGCCCACCATGGAAGGTCTGCCCGATTCTATCCAATTAGTGAGATCTCCCAACCGAGTCTAGTTGCAGGGATGTGAGTTGTTTTTTTTTTTTGGGAGGGGGGAAAGAAAGAGAAAAGAAAAGAAAGGAGAAAGAAAAAGAGAGAGAAAGAGAGAGAGAGAGAGTGTGTGTGTGTGATAGAGACAGGGAAGGGGAGAGGGAGATGGACAGGGAGAGAGAAGGCTGGAGCTCTTTGAGAAAGCTCTACTCGTAGCTCAGACGGATATCAACATTAAACACCGCACGAATGATGGTCCACGTTACTCCGTATTCATGGAATATAATGAATCAAAACATATGATATAAGAGTCTGTTGAATGTTTCTGTCGGATGTTCCGGTCGCAAAGGAAACAAAAAAAAAAGAAAAAAATTAAATAAAAAAAAAGAGGGGAACGGGAGGACAGAGAAATACAACTCAGACAAAGACCACAAGGAGTGTCAGAGAACCGAGCGATCCACACACGAATTCAGCCGACCAGCGTTGCATGAGCAATAATATTAAGAAGGATGTCATGATGATAAGAGTAGGACTAGACCAAGAACGGTACGAGTCCCGAATCAACCGATTGATTACTACTCGTAACTTGTAAGTTTAACTGGGGAGTTACTGTAGGAGACTGGAGTAGGAGTGGTAGTAGTGGGGAATGATTGATTAGTTGAGAATTTCAGATTTGTTTGTCCTTTCATTCCATTTCCTAACTAAGTGGAAAGTTCCATTAATAGTAATCACTGGAGTACTCCAGCTAAACTATAACAAGTAGTAACCTAAGTTGTTTAAGGTAACAGTTTGGTTTGTCTGGTTTGGCTCCTTCGACGTCATTTTATTAAAATCAAAGAAGCTCCTCGTGCTCCACTTTCGCTTTAAGCAACTCCACTTCTCCCATCGGCTCGGAGTGGCTACTCTGTTACAAGTTACTTCTAGTACTAGTAAGTCACATCCACAGGACTCCCGTACATCCTCTGTCTCAATGTTCTAGATTTTCTCAACTTCAAAGCCCGATCTGCTCCCAGCCCGTTTATCACTGTCAGTGAACCAATCCATGAGACTCGTCCGGTGGCTGTCCGTGCGGCCAACCCTTATATCGGTTCCAACCAACGTAACCAGAATTCCAATGTCCACTTTTAGTATTCCTTGTGACCATGGCCAGCAATCCCTGTTAGTGAATTGTACGCCCGATCTCAACAAGGATGATCTCTTACGATTCCCGGCTTTCCAGATCTGGTTGTCTACCCTGCGATACTCGTTAAAGCGGCAACAACACCCCTCACACGAGTTCCACAAAGACCCCTATGTCCTACGCAAGATTGTTATTCAAGCTGTTGATTTTTTCAAAGGGGGTCGATTAGGGTTCATCAAACTAAAAGCCGAGGTGTCAAATAAAAATGGCGAGTCACTCCCGGGGAGTGTGTTTTTGCGTGGAGGTAGTGTAGGAATACTGGTAAGTTTTTCGAGCCGTTCTTTGTTCCCCGATGTGAATTGGTGTCTCATAATAATCTCGGTCGGTATTTCAATAGCTCCTACTCCAACCAGATGACGTACACTCCTCGATGGAAGACGAAAAGCGAGCAATCTTAACCATTCAACCCCGCATTCCTGCCGGCTCCCTTGCCTTCGCCGAAATCCCCGCAGGAATGCTTGACGATAACGGGTCATTTGCTGGAAGCGCAGCGAAGGAAATACAAGAAGAAACGGGCTTGACGATTCCCCAAGATGAGCTTATCGATATGACCTCGCTTGCATTGCAGTCAATTGCGGGAACTGAAGACGTGGACACACTACAAAAGGCTGTATATCCATCACCCGGCGGAAGCGACGAATTTATTCCCTTGTTCCTGTGTCAGAAGCGAATACCGCGTAAGGATATTGAACACCTACAGGGACGCTTAACCGGTCTACGCCAGGATGGGGAGAAGATCACGTTGAAAGTGGTCCCTTTGAAAAACTTATGGAAGGAGGGTCTACGGGACGGAAAGACACTCGCATCATGGGCGCTGTATAAGGGACTCAAAGAGGAGGGGAAAATATGAGATAAACTGTGCCGGTGTTCAAATCATCACGTCGCCATAGGGCTCTTGGCAGAATATCGGATGGGTACCAGTATGCGCATCACACTGACGTCTCTAATAACGCTAAGTTTCATCTATAGGCGAAAATTGAAAGAGGCTTGGGATACCCGCTGCCCAAATCTATAGCTTCCACTTCTGTGCAAGCTCGATGCCCTCCGCTATCGTTCCTACGCGGGCATCAATAGCATATCCTTCGGCCTCAAGGTTCTTCATTTCTTCGAATAGCGAGACCAACGGCACTGAGAAACATTCGATGAACTCATTTTCTTCGAGCTCTGGCTTAGGATTCTGGTTTTCCGGCAAGGACATGTCTACCCGAACATGAACCATGTTGAGATTAGTGTTACAAAATCCGGGATCTGCGATTGTATCTGTCAGCAACCTCCACTCAAAGCCCCTGGTATGCAGCAACCAGATACAAATGACCATCATACCATTGTACATCACCGTACTTGTTTGTTCTGCCACACCCACATAGCCTGTTTCCTCCTTTAGTTCGCGCATAGCACATTCTTCTACCGTCTCGCCTGCATCAATGAGGCCAGCGGGAACCTCAATTACCACCTTGTCAATAGGAGGACGATATTGTTTCTGGAGAAGAAGCTCTGGACCCGTCGATTTGTTCAGAATGGTCACAATCCCCACGCCATCGATCTCGCAGTTTGCTGGCCGAGTCTATAAACAAAAGGGTATGTCAGCCTAGATCTGACTGCAGCATCTAGGCCGCGGCCCTGCCCACGTAATCCTTCGCGTAAAAGCAAAAGGGATAGCCTTGTCGTGTATCGAGCTCCACACTTGGAGGCAAACGCGCCTACGCAGAGAATTAAGATGACCTCACCTGCCGCTCCGCTGACTCCCAAGTTCGTTCTATACCGGTAGGATCACGGTAGGTCGTCTTGACTAATCTTGTCCATCTAGCTTCTTTAGGATCCTATACATACGAACACCAACATCAGTGTCGAACAACAGCTATTACATACCACAAAACTTAATGAGAAACTTGAAAATTCCTAGAGAAACCTAAAATTGCACATACCAATGGACCTCTAGCAAGGATCTCCGACTTCATAGTCTTCAGATCCGACATGATACCTCCAAACGACAAGCACTAATTACGAAAGAACAAGCAGATATGTTCAAATCAACAAATCACCTCTTATCTGGAATTAATCCAATTAACTGTTAACACCTCTATAAGACAATCTAATCACACTCACCTGAAAGGTTACGAACAGTACCGGGGTCACCTATGAAACTACTTCGGGTAAGACAAGGAGGCAGTAACTTGGTAGATACCTAGTAAGGTGCCTTAGGGAGTAGTAGCTCGGAGGGATGATGTTGTTCAAGAGGGGCGCCAAAAGGAGGGGTCAGGTGGTCAGACATCTTATCCCCCGAAGGGCTAGCCCTAATCTTATCTAGTATGTATGTGTACAGTACTGTATGTACATACATACATCCAACAATACTCGGAGTTACTACTATTTACGTTCCATACATTCGGGGTATTTGGTTCGGTAACAATCCTTTATCAGAGCGTACTGTGATACGCTGTTGTTAGTGAATTCGTTGGTTTGGTCTTCTTAGGCTGGATATCGGTTGGGACGTGTTGACTTGATAGGACCATGGAGATGACTGGTCTTACGCTGGGTTTGTTTAATGCAAATAAGGCAAGAGTGTACGGAAGGGTCGCTCGTGAAAGGTGGAAGCAGGTTAGAGCGTATGTCAGTCAGCAGACTATTTAAGGCAGTTCGCGCCCGCTTCCAAGTTAACATCTCTCTATCGGCTCATGCAATAACTCGGGGACTAGGATTAGTTAGGTAGGTCGGTTACGGAGTCTAGGCTGCTTGGACCAGTGAGCTTAGGTGATAATATGGAGCATGTGAAAGATGTGGGCGAACGCCTTCCCCGGATCCCTTGTTTTATGGTATCCGTCTTCTAAGAAGGAAAATAATTGAGATGCCGATAAGAAATTGTGGGGAAATATTTTCTATTGTCGGCCTACAGCCTGTAGACGTCTTAACTAATGTATCTCTATCCATGGAACCTGTCTATGGAAGAACGTGAATAGAAAGTGATTGATACATGGACCCGACCATTGAGAGTAAAAAGAATCTGTCAGAAGGAAAAAGAGGCTATGGTTAAGGCAAAGGCGGGATGGCCAAGTGCTGGCACTGTCCTGCAAAGGAGACGTCCTGCAGATGGGGCACGCCGACCAAATGATTCGAAGGAAATAGTCGGAATGAGAAATTAGGGTTGAATCGAAGAAATGGCCCGCGATCAACAGCGACCAATGCGCTTGCTATCATAACTTCGTGTCGAAACTCAGAAGAGAGGTAATGACCAGTGGGATGGCCAGCCCACTCAGGCCGATTCGATCTGAGTAAGACAATCCTGGAACTCTGACCAATCTTTCATGACGACTTTGGCTCCAAGCTCCTTAAGTAACTTGGCCATCTCGGCCTGCTTGTCATCACCGTGGTAGCTGCCAACATAACCAATGACGTGGATGCCGGCACGAATAGCGCTAAGAGCACCAGACTTACTGTCTTCGATAGTAACAGTCTCTTCAGCCTTCTTGTCGCATTTTTCAAGGGCATGGAGGTAGATCGCTGGGTCAGGCTTCGAAGTGGGCTTAGGAAGAGAGGTCGCGGCACTGAAGACCATATCTTCGTCAAAGAATTTGTCTTGTCCCACCTTCTTGATGGAAGCCTGAACACGACGCAAGGCAGATGAGGAGACAACAGCGAGGTGGTACTTCTTTGCTTCG
Organism: Aspergillus coremiiformis; assembly: GCA_009193565.1. Taxonomy (NCBI): domain Eukaryota; kingdom Fungi; phylum Ascomycota; class Eurotiomycetes; order Eurotiales; family Aspergillaceae; genus Aspergillus; species Aspergillus coremiiformis. The sequence goes on along the minus strand of ML739064.1, from coordinate 105,325 downwards.
AACAGCATCTCAAGTTGCTCACTGGCACCAACACAAGGTTGGGCTTTTGCTTCCAGCTTGGCAATAACCCTATCCTCCTCCTTCTTGACGTACTCCTCGAGTTCCTCGGCAGGCATCTCAAATTCGTACTTGGCTTGAAGGGAGACCATCATCCCGCGGAAGTTCTGACCGACGAAGTCTTGGATCAGCTGGTCCCCCGTGTAGCGATCGGGAATGCCGCGCTTTTCCAAGATCTCATTTGTAAGATCGGCGCATGCCTCAAAGGCCAACTCTTCGGAGAGGACCAAGGTGTTATCGCAATCAAAGAAAATTTCGGTGATCTGCAGTAGTCGCGCGGTTGGTTAGCTGCGGTTAGACAATATGATGCATCCTAGCGGATTGGTGGCTAACCTGAGGCATGATGGCAGTAATGTACTCTTGTTCTATGTATCAGAGTAAGAAGTATTGGAGATGTAAAGTAGTAGAAGAATTGATGCAAGGAGAATGAACAGAAATTGAATGAGGAGAAGGGGGGGGAGGGTTTATGTTAATGTTACTAAGAAGGAAGGAAGTTCGTTGAGTGAAATACAAAGAGACTTTGGTTTGGGGAGGACAGGGACAATAGGAGACTGTTGCACACTTTAAGTAGAATGTTCTGGTGAAAAGGAAACCCAGACAACGACGCTACACATGGAATTCACCGAGGATTCAAAACATAGAAAGAGTCCAGGATAGCGCGGGGGGTTCTGAGGTCATATCACCACTAGTACTGCTGCCATTTCTTCTTTTGGTAACGCTGTCTGCCCCTCTCCCGCTAAGCCCTTCCAAGAGTACTAACTGATGATACCTACTGATGGGGTACGGAGTACGGAGTAAATCGGCGAGAATACCGACCATTCCGTCGTCGCGTTTCAATCGAATCGATCCATGTCTATTCCCTTTCAATTGTTGCTATAGTACGGAGTAGTCTGTCGTAGTACTCTAGTAAATACTAAAGCATCGGACTTGCATCTTGGCCATCGTACTAGTAGAGTCACCCGGAATGCTCATTGGCGATAACCGGGGAGTCTACAATGCCCGGAAGACAATTGTTCCATGTTTAGCATATTTGTTGGATGTCACGTTTTGTAGTAATTTTGGTCAGGAGCAACTACTAAGCCATGGATCAGCTGATTGCACTTCCAACTGATGCTAATAATACCGTCTGTCTTCAAGTTGATATTATCATAAACCATCATGGATGACTATAATCAACCTCCTTCAAAATATACTATACTAACTACATACTACTTTACCTACAATATTTATTCCCTGTCACCACTACATCAAGCTGAAACAGCATAATCCTCACACAGAATATACAGAAACCTCGGAGGATTTCGTATCCAGTCAGCTGGAGGCACCGGTAAGTATCCTGATTAGTAGTATTACCTTAACTCCGTCTGCTGTAGGGACTCCGTTCAAAACTACAAATCCTATGCGCGTGGAGAGCCTTCGTGGGGCATGAGATGAAACTTCCCTATCATTGGCTGGCTCATTAACCTCCTCCGCCCGTTTGCCATCTGGGGCCCTCTTTTTTTTCCCCTTCTTCTTTTCACATATGATTCCGGTTTCCGGGGGAAGTAACTTAAACAGAGAGGCCATTGCGATATTAACCAACTTCGTCTCCTTGTGACCACCATGGGTGGTGACTCTGATCCCTTCCCGGTATCCGTATCATCGCTTCATTTCCCCTCCAAAGAGCAAACCATTTCCCAAACGCTGTCCTCGTTGCGGCGATCAGCCCTCTCTATTATAAACCGACTTCATTCGATTGAAACCGACGCGACCTTTGTTCGTGAAGTCTCAGAGTACTATAATCTCCCTCTGGTCGCCAACGAAAGATGTGGCAGTTGGTATATTCCACCAGAAGCCAAAACTGGCAGCGCTTACTTTAAGAGCACGGATGGTCATACGGGCCAATGGGACTTTAGCTTGCGTAGACTAAACCTGCAGATTCTACCCATTGCTCGGCAGCATGGAGGGTGAGTGAGCGTATCAGATTCCTTTCATAATCTCTGTTCGGTCCGCGGTTCCTTTCAACTAACGCTGACCACCAATGATGGATGCAGCTGCATCATTGTTGACTCAACACGTCGGGGGAAATGTAAGTTGCGGACGACTGCTTTATTGAAATTACGCCTCTCGTGTCACACTGTCTCACAAGCCACCAGTGATGCCTGATGCCTTATCCAAGACAGTCCCGATATGGTGTGCTGTAATCAATCGAGCGCTATTTCCATCCGACATCGCATACCATCCCGTGCAATTCCCGCCGAACTTTTTGGGCGCCTCCGAGGAGTCCCAAATTGAGCACAGGGTCGATGGCTTTGTGAAATCGCTCAAGGTAGCATTGCCCTATTTTTGGAAAGAGACTGATCCTACTTCACTGTAACATACGCTGATTAGCCTTCCAGGATCTCAAGCTCGATTTAGATCATCTCAGACAGCAATTAGGAAGGCCCATTCGGGTTGCATGGGCGAACCGCTCATACTTCCATCCAACTGATTTGCAAAAAGGAGATGCGTACAATCTGTTTGTGCTCTGTTCCGCTTCCAAACGTGTTCATGGCGCGGAAATGTCGGAGGGTGGTTACATCCAGGGAGCAGGTGATGATAGTGAGGGCTGGGCTCACGGGTTGACGCCACCAGTTTTTTGGGCTCATAAATCCACTCTCTCTAAGACCCGAGAGGACGATCTGCCTGAGCTGATTGAGACATTGGTTGAGGAATATCAAAAGCAGGACGGCGGCCAACAAGCGACCTTGATAGCACCAACTCGAAACCTATACATCAGCCGAACAGATCCTCAATCGACTGAGGGTGGTGCGTGCGATTTGGTCATTGATTGTAATGGGAATCCGGAGGCCACAGAGGGAAATCCGAAAAGGCTGAATCTAGGCTGTGGCCTCTCCAAACTAGGGAGTCGCGACCTGCGAAAGCATCTTCATAAGGTTCTGGCCTTTGTCGGTTTGCAACTGGAGTCGAACCCATCACAGTCACTGCTTGTAACATGCGAGTCTGGGAAAGATCTTTCTGCTGGTGCTTTGCTTGCCATATTGTGCTTATGTTACGATGATGACGGCAAGCTCTTCCTGCCCGTCTTGATCTTACCGCGCTAATCAGGCCACAGGAAATTTCACTGGATCTCGTGTGAAGAACAAAGTTGACAAGCAATTCATACGACAACGACTAGCCTGGCTTGTGTCATCAAAACATGACGTTAACCCCTCGCGCTCTACGCTTCAATCTGTCAATGCGTTTCTCATGGAACGACCGGATTATTAAAATATAATGTTCTATGATGTCTGACCTATGGCTCGAGTGCAACTCTATCCATCATACATGGTTGCGTTGAGCTATTCGTTTTCAACGGCCTCTACGATGGCTCCAGCACTTCCCTGATTCAGGGCGTTTAGCACAGCCATATCCTCCTCGCTGATTTCAAAGTCAAATACATTGGCATTGGCCGCAATCCGCTCAGGGTTATCGGATTTGGGCAGCGGTACCCATCCCTTCTGCAATGCGTAGCGTATCAAGACCTGTTGGGTTGTCTTTTCATATTTTTTCGCCAGGTCGACAAGCGTAGGATCACTGGCTTTATAGTTGCGCACGATCGGGGAATAAGCCTCGACGATGATACCATGCTGCTTACAATACGCGTCGATAACCCGCTGTTGAGACCAGGGATGAAGCTGGTTGGCGCGATAGTCAGTACAAAGGCCTTGTTGTCTGGACTTCGCCTATATAATCGCAGCCCGAATGAAACTCACCTCAATCTGGTTTACATGCGGCGGCCAGACCTTCGCATATGACTTCATCTCCTCGATGTGCTTCACGCCCCAATTGCTGACCCCAATGCTTTTGGTTTTCCCTTCCTCCAGAAGCCTTTCCAAGGCCTGCCACATTTCCTTCCGACCCGACGGTCCCGAATTGGCGCTATGAATCAGAAACAAATCCACATATCCATCTTGGCCCCCGATCTTCTCAGTGCTGGCCAGCAGCTTATCATAGGTAGCTTCAGGCGAACCGCCGGGAACAAGGATCTTGGTGGTTACGAAGATGTGACTGCGAGGGACTCCCGAGGAGCGGATCGCGTCGCCGACCTCCGTCTCATTCGCGTAAAACTGAGCTGTATCGATATGCCGATATCCCGCCTTCAAGGCGTTTAAAGTAGACTGCACACATTGACTAGGGGCCGAACGATAAACACCGAAGCCGAGGCGGGGAATTTTAACCGTCGAGTTGGGGAGGGGTAACAAATCCGTGATCGCGAGTTTCGTAGCCATCGTAAATTGCCGACGGTTGTTCACTACATAGGCCGGGTAAAAGACCCAGAAAAGCAAAAAATCAAGCTTCTGCAAGTCTATCGACCCGAGTCGCACAAATGTAACCTGGAACTGAGACCGGGGAGTGAAGAGTGGAGAGAAGAAAGATTCGGCTGTGGTTAGGCGGCGGGGTTTCTTTCTCATGCCCCGCCGATAAATAATTAGTAACAGTGATATCACCTCCCTCTCGACAAAATGCTCAGGTAATCAATCTATTGCGCCATTTGCAACTCATCAGACTCGATTACAGAGTACATATGTACGGAGTACGGATACATTCACTCTTGAACTTTCTAGAACCAAGGAGATTACCACCATTGACTCAATTACTAGTACAGTACTCCGTACTGAGCACATACATCTATGCCGGGTTAACCCGTCGAGTTGCTCCTTGCTTGAACATGGACGCCACACGAGCCCGATTCTGTTGTACTGGACGGAGTCCCACGTGCGCTAGTACGTACATTTGTATGTACTACTACGTCCAGAACAAATTATGATTTTGATGTGCAGTGTCTGACATTCATTAGAACAGATACATTAGCCGGGTGGAATATATGTACATACATACATACTTGATTTACAAATAAATAAATATGGAGTATACATCTCGTGGACGCATAGTGTTGGATTAACTGCTAAATATATATGCATTTTAAACAATGAAATATACTCCGTACATGACGGGATCTTTTAATACCTCCTTACAAGGGTATTAATAACCTGGTTTAAATAATGACCAGTAGCAAAGAAAACTGAGTTAAACAATTTTACTTCCGGATTTGCCGTCCAAAGCTAGCGGCTTCTAGCCTTGCAGTGAAAAATTCTAAATCGATCCAGGGTACGGAGTAAAATACAATACTCATGGCAAATTTCCATTGAAATTTTTGTACAGAGTCCAGTCAATGAAACTACGGAATAAAAACTTGAAAAATAAACAGAAGTTTGTTGAAATGAAAGAATTCATTATAACATATATTCTATCGTTCATAAATATACATAGGGCACATGATGCTGAAAACAAACGTGACGTGGCTATAAACAAGAGACGGGTATCTGTACAGGGGGGTGTTTCGGTACCGGTTACACCGACAGGGATGGCTTCGGCTAAAACCCATCGCGGCTTTTGGAGGGCCTGGCAGTGGTCAGTAGTACCCGACTGATGGCCTGTATCTCAAGGCCATAGGAGGGAACCACAAGCGGCATTTGAAACGAATCACGTAAATTTAATTACGCTCTCTTTGCCAATCCGCTCATTCTCATGCCACGCATCATGATGATTCTGCTGACGGGCAGAAAATAATCAAGGATCCACCACGGAACGCCTCAGATAATACGAAGTTCCTGGTTTTTACCGTGGGATTGCCCATGTCGCCTGCCTGTCGCTGAACAGCAAGGGGTAAAAGGTAGCGGAAAGTCAAACATTTAGCCTGGTGGAGCGCAGGAGAAAACGCCTCTAACCGAGCCCTCGCGGTAATTGATGATCTGGGAAGATAGTGTAAGCAATTGAGGCGTAAATAGAAGAGCAGATGAGGGAATCCTTACAATATCATCGATACTGGAATAGGTGCCACCGACCAGGGTGACAAGACCGATAAGCAAAACGATGGTGTTGATGGCACCCAGGGCCAAGTTCTTGGGCTCGGTCCAGCTGCCCTCGCGGATGAGCATGAACCACATCAGGGCCGGGAAGTAGAACGTGAAGCCGGAGACGAAGAGGGCCGAGCAGATCGACAATAGATCGTCAAAGAATGGGATCACCTCGGCAATAACGAAGGCAACAATGGTAGCCACAGTGATAACGGCCAGCCAGGTAAGCCATCCCATCTTGGTATTAATGAATCGAATGGGAGAGTCTTTGAAAATACGGCCGTGAATCAAACGGCCCAATACGACAGTGTTGATGGAACCACTGATGAAGATAACGGGCAGGGCGATACCGAACGCCACCTTGCTCAACGTGTGGCCAGCGGAAAGCAGCGCAGGGCTGCCCACATCAACACCGACGAAGGCATAGATAAGCGCACCAGTCATGGTATAGATCACAATCTCAACAAAGCCTAAGGTCCAGATAGACTTAATGTAGTCCTTCGGTGTGTGCATTTCGTCCATGAAGGAGAACTGGCAGAGAGCGAAACTATACGCGAAGATAATGTTGGAGATCGCAATGAAACCGTCGGTGAAGGTGAGACCTTCCTTAGGCCAGGCGGACCATTCGACATTTGAAAGCCCGACTTCCCTACTGCTCTTGACACCGGTGCCAATGACAGTGATACCAATTGCGGCGATGATAGAAACAAAGTCGATGTAACCAAGGATAGCCATTTCGGTAAAACTCGGCGGTACTGCGAGGAGTAGCAGAATCACAGCAGACACGACACCCCAAATAACGGCGCAGATGCCACTGCTGGTGATATTGGTGAAGGCAATCGTACCGGTCAGACAATGTGAGCCGGTGAGAAAGAGGAGTTCCAAGATGAGCATGATGTTGATCAGTTCTTTACCGAAACGACCGAACATCAGCTGGCCGGCGTCGGGGTAGTGAGCGACGTGTGGGAACTTCAATTTCACTTGACCGATAATGTGACTGGTATAGATAGCGACGAGACCGAGGCCAATGGTACAGATGACACCAGCCACCATACCAAGCTTCGCGAAACTAGAAGGAATAGACAGACTTCCGAGAGCAATAGCCTCAACGATTAGAACGACGGTGAGACGCTTCCAACCGAGACGGCTGAACTTGTGAATACCATCTTCGACGATGTCCCTTTCCCTCACGTCCATCTCACCAACTAGGTCCCCGTCGTAGTGAGGGGGGACACCGTACTTCTCAGCCCCAGCCTCCATGGCCTTGTTGTTGGCCTTGTGGGCTTCGAAGTCCGAAATGTCTTCTGAAGAGTAGCCCATGGTGAAAGTTGGTGTGGTACGGAGTAAAGAGAAGTTGATAAGGGGAGAAGAAGGGAGGAAGGGACGAGGAGGGAGGGGAGGTGGGCTGTTTCCCTGTCGGACCACGTTCCTGAGAGAGAGTCTGGGAGAAGAGCAAAATTTGAGGAATGTCCGGCCACGGCAGTTATAAGGTAACCGATATTCCCAGACTTGGACCAATTTGGAACGCTGCGGAAAATCAAGGGCACTGTACGGGTACGGAGTTAAGTATACTTTTGCCACTATGGAAGTCGCCGCGCCCGCCCAGTTTGTCCAAAAAGCTGCAATGAAATTTCTTTTTTTTTTTGAAAAACCTGCCGTGGTCTGATTGGATTTAGAATTTCGAAAGAATAACAAGTAGACTACTCCGTACAGGTAACTTAAACGATTGGTGCATTTCCTTTTAACTTAGGTAATAAGATTTTGTGGCGTTACGTTTATCTTGAATGGTCGAACCATATGGAGAACAAGCTCACTCCACCAACTGGTCCGACCAACCAGATCGGAGATTCTCCCCGTCCACGAGTCCGGATCTGAATTAGTTTGAAACTTGTTGATTTTTCGTAAGCCACTTGACGATAACGGCGAAAAACACACTACTCAAGAGGCTAATTCAAAAACTGTGACATGATTGCAACTGGTAAAAAAACATGGGGATGCTGGGGATGAAGTGGACACTTTTGCTCATCTTCTCCCCAATGGGCATCCTTGATGCATCTTCAAAGATCTGGAGTACTATACTGTACGGAGTACGGAGTACTCCGTATGCAGTGGATGTATGTAGTATGGACATACTCCTATCTATCTCTGAGTATCAGGCAATACTTATTCCAAAATACTCCCACCACCCAATGCAACAAGACAGGAATATTATTTCATACTATCGATCGTACAGAGGACTACGGAGTAGGACGGTAGGACGGCGGGGGTACGGTTATGGTTTGCCTAAAACACTCTAGTATCATTATCTAAAATCACTCTCAACTATCAATATTATTTTGTGGGGGATATCAATTTTCACCATTGAACGTAAGTTGTACTCCAGAGTTCAGACTAATTTTAGTATTGGGAGATTTCAAATGAATCCTGCACCGTGCATGCACTCCTCAGGGCGGGGCCTTTCAGAGGACGGACAGGGATGTCCGGTGGGGAGCCAACTTAGCAAGGTAAGGAGTTATCCATGGATGTAGATAGTAAGTACTCCGTCCTAGTGAGCAAAATGCTGTGTGTACGGAGTACTCCGTCCTCCGAGTCAGATGGATGGTGATGTCTCTTACCATGTCAGACATGCTACTACGGAGTGCTGTACAGTGTACACATGCAATTATAGATTTTTATGACAAACGGCCAAGTTCCGTATAGCTAGATCAAGTGTCCTCTACGGCGTAATTAATCTCGCTACCAATATATTTGTTAGGCCAGCCTCACCAAGACTTCTTGGAAGTTCTGGGCGCTTTCCAATCTTTTAGTCTAACACATTTGTCAGAGACTCAGAGAGCTTGGTAATGAATGCCTGAAGGGATCAACTACTAGTACGTATCTTGCCCCGTTTCCGAACGCGGTATGCCGCATTTGGTCCACCGTCCGAAGTCGTAGGAAACGTGGGCCCTCACGGCTTCGGGCATGGTTAGCCTTCCTGAATCTTCCGAAGGATCGGCACCAGCCCACATTCTCTGCTGTTATCTAAGTATTATCTAGCTTTTTAAGGTATTAGGATTGTGTCTGTCAACTTGGGAAATTAATATAACTGCAGATCCGGACAGTTCCTCCGTACATAGCGAAGTCTATTTCACGCTTACCGCTTTATCTAAAAGGTATGCACAGTACGGAGTACTCCGTACTCCGTACGTACTCTTCACCTCCATATAACGGTGAGACGGTGAGTGGGCAGCCAGGTACAGCCGGACAGCCGTACAGCCGCCGTTGACGCCGACTGACCGACGGCGGCCTTGGCATCACGTATGTCTATACCCACGGCCGATGCAGCCTACTTCCACCTCTACCTCCGGTGGTGTCCAAGGACTCCAACGTCGTGACCCGTCGACCACCCTCTGTTATCCTCCGGGTGAAGGGGAGCCATCTTTTGCTCCCTTGTTGAACACCTTCTTCCATGTACACTTAAGGGCACGATGAAACAACGGATGACCGGCTATAAGACACACCATTTCCTTTTTGGAGGCATACTAGGAACAGAAGAATTGTCGACATAATCGAAAATCATCTTCCATCCTTGAAATAAACACTGACATCATAAGGGTTCACTTATCCTATTGGGTGATGTATCAATTATGTTGCTAATCTGTACTAAAGTTACTTTAGTATATTTGATCCGATTTGGCTCAATAACATCGACTTGATGAACACAGATCCAGCTGATAGATATTCAACTCGGCATGGGACAATAACTTCATACCTAAATCGTGACTTCATAAGAGCGTTTGTTCAACCAGCTCGACAAAAACAATTTTTCAAAATTGATATATCCGGCTTTTACCATGGGTTGTCATTACAAAGCGATAGATCGCTGAGTTAGATTGTATAGAAGGTATGGAAAGGTTCTGCTAGGCTTCAGATTTGTCAATATTTGTAGACAGTAAGAGCGCAATGATTCCCTTCTTGTTAACAGCTGGAAAGTTACCTCATAAAATGTGACTATTAAGGTCGCAAGTGACTGCGCGGTGCCACCAACTAAAGAGGCTTTCGATAAGTTGATAGTTGCTTTTCCACAATGCCGCGGGTGAAAGAGGCCGCGGCGATCCCCCTTTCCCCGCTGTAGGGCTGTGCCTGACAGCATCCCCGCATAGCAGCTGTACTCTTTGCAATTCAACCAACATCGATAATGCTGGCACCTTTCAGACCACCCCGTGGCTCCCTTCTCCTCCTACCATCGCAGTCACCGTACTTAACCAGTCATTTCTCGTCAGTGACCTGTGTTCCCTATCTTCGACAACAATTATCCACTGGAACGCTATCCCTTAAAGAGCCTCTCACGCTGGGCACACTGCTTCAAAGTGATTCTGGGCGAACCTAAAATGTGAAAGAGGCTCTTCTCGAGCGCAGAATTGGCTCTACCTTCTTATGCGTGTATCGTGCAAGGTATGCCGGAACAAGCTTTCGGCGCTTGGGGCATTGTGCTAACAGGCCGGGGAAAGCGCCGAGGGAAGGAAGTATGTACATCATCAAGAACGTCATTCCAGGCGAGTTCGAGTACAATCGAGATCTGCAAAAGAAAGTGTCTTCTTGTCCAAATGTGCGAACAGTCGTCGATACCATCCAGGCGCTCGAGTTATTTATCTACCCATTCTTGAAGGAAGACATGCTTGGTTTAAGTTTGAAAAACCTATCTGAAGAGACGAAGAAAAATATTCTTAGAAGTGCTTTACACGGCCTAGCTGATCTGCATGATCAGAATATTGTCCACAACGGGAGGTTTGATCATTTTACCCCTTGTCCCAGTACTGACTGTTAATAGATATTAAGCCCGATAATATTCTAGTAGACTATGCGGAAAATGCTGACGATCTCAGCATTCAAAATGTTCAGATCGCAGACCTCGACGATTCGGTCGAATTGCCGAGTGGGATGTGGCTACAAGATGCTCTTTGCGGCAATCCGATCTGGAGGAGCCCTGAAAGTTAGTGCCGATCTCAACAGAACCAGTCCTCGGATATATTCTCTTTTGGGATTGTGGTGTGCCTGTCCTTATTGACTCGATAATCCTACCAGATTGCTAATACTCTCTAGATGATCTATGTGATGCACAATATAATGGTCTTTCACGTTGGTAAAGAGCAGCTAAGGAGCCATGGCGTCTGATCCTCCGCCGACATATCTCCTATTTTGCAGATGAAGACAGCCTAAACCGGCTTCTGACGCATATAGGGAAAGAAAACAACTTTTTTTCCCGCCTGCTTGAACTCGCCGGCAGTTTTGCCCCGGGGGATCTCAGGCGACCTTTCGCATCATGGGATTTTGTACAGCCAGAGCTGAGAGACTTAGTGAGCCGAATGACGAACCTGGACCCAGAAAGGAGAATCACGGCGAGAAAGGCACTTGAGCACCCCTGGTTTAGATAAGATAGTCAAAGTGTGTGACTGGTTGTGGTACTTCTACGTGTGACTCCGTCCTTCCATTGATTGAGTGTGGACATGATTATGGACTATATTTTGCAAAAAGCAGGATGGGCATAGAGCCATGCCAACATCATTTGCAACCCGCCGGCGAATAACCCATTTCATTCAATTTACAACACTTTGATCTTCAAGCAGTGCTTGAACTTGAACCGGCGGGCAAAAACACCCCGGTGACTCGAGTGCTGAAGAGAGGTTATAATACAAGAAAAGAGCCCATCAGCGCCTGGAAGTGGTAGTAGTGCGGAGTACGGATTAGTCCTCTGTACTATGATATTGGGAATTGAAGTCTCGTACCCGAACTTTATACATAGTATGAGGTACTCCGTATTATGACAGAAGGTTTCACCGTAGATATCCCGTTATGAAATGCTTCTAGTCGTATAAACTTCCCAATGGTATATTAGTAATTATCTGACTATCTATCATCAATGTTGATCCTTAGGCCCCTTTGTTACGGGGCAATTCTTATCGCTCTTTTAGAATCTCTTCAATACCTTCAATACCACTACTCCGGAGTAGTAGTAGTAGCACCGTCTCGTGAGTGCATGATTATACAAACTGGAAGAGAAGATAACGGATGAACCTCGAGTCGGACGATTAATAAGACAGAAGCATACTCCATACATAAACAGACATAGGTATACGGATAAACAAAGGCATGTTGAAACCAAATTTGAAGAAAAGGATCTTCACGTATTAAACCGAGAAAGCAAGGCGTGTCAATTGTAAAGTTTCGTACGGAGTACTCGAGACTCCAGCTGGAGCTGTACCTGGATTACCAGAAACGGTATAGCGTTCCTAGTTGGGCTTAGCGTTTCATTGACGCTTGGCGCAGCAAGTGCGTGCTCTATACGGAGTAAAAATGCAGAATTATTCACGATGCATCATACACGGAGTACTTCAAGCAGCAGCTCAGGTCCCGGCTCCAGGCTTAGAATATTTTTCTTCCGGGCAAACAAAGCATGCAGCATCCTTCATTCCATCGAAGCTTACGATCATCTGCCTCAAGTATTGCACCGTTAGCGAACGGCGTTCTCAAGAGATCTTTATTTTAGCGCAATAATGGGCGCAAATAATTCCTCTTCTGTTGAGTGTAGGTGTGTTACAGCTCATTGGTATCGTACTTTCTCTGATACCAGCAGCAGTTAACCATTATCCATACACCAGTGGACGATGGTTCAATTGTGATGACTGTTAGCTATCAAATTCCTCCGTACCTCCAGGGGCAACCAAAAGTCTTATAGTATTAGTCTGGTTGCTGTGGGGCCGGGTAAGGGTTTGTTGACATGACCAACTAAGGGATAGCGTTTTGTCAGTAACCTTAGCTTAACTAATGATTGCCTTGCCGTTGTGCTACCAGCCACTAAAACTGCCTGGCCATTGTACGGAGAGTATCTTTTACCGCTTTATTCTCTTTCTAACTAGTTTTGTCTGAAGATCCTGCCCTTTTCTATTCAAGGATTACCCCTCTATCAAACCGTATCCCTCGCCTTGTGCCTCGATTGTTATTGTTGATCTGAGGCCACCCACCAACCTCCTTTCGGACCAGCCCTGAATGTCCTCAACCATTACCCTGATTCACCATGTTGACGGTTGAGAAGTCATGGGTCAATGTGCAGCAGAAAACATTTACAAAATGGTCAGTTTCATCTAGCCGGCCACTTTTCCAGCTTCCCTCCCTTGATCGGGGTTGCTCCCCTCCCCCCCCCCGCCTCCCCCGTGCATGATCGGATCCCTTTGATTACATCTGGCCTTAACTTGCCTCATCCAATTTTGGGTCCCCACCCCCGCTGACACTATCGATCTTTCAGGCTCAATGATAAGTTGAAGGTCCGAAGACTCTTCATTGAAGATTTAGTATCTGACCTCTCCGACGGCGTGAGTGAGCCCCGCTTTTTCCGCGACTCGATAATTTCCCCTACCGAGGGATCAGGGGGGATAGGGGAATAAATAAATACAAGGGAAAGGACAGAGCATGATGGACAGCGACTTACATCTTTCATTCAGGTCATCCTCATCCATCTTCTCGAAATTCTCGGCGGCGAACACCTCGGGAGATATGCCTCGAAGCCCAAACTGCGAGTGCAAAAGTTCGAAAATGTCAACAAGAGCCTTGACACTATCAAGGGGAGGGGTATTCAGATGACCAACATCGGTGCAGAGGACGTTGTGGATGGCAATAGAAAGATCATATTAGGACTAATATGGACTCTCATTCTGAGATTCACCATCAGCGATATTAACCAGGAAGGCATGACCGCAAAGGAGGGTCTCTTGCTCTGGTGTAAAAGAAAAACTGCCTGCTACGAGGAAGTGCAGGTCCGAGACTTCTCCACTAGCTGGAATGATGGCTTGGCGTTCTGCGCCCTTCTAGATATCCATCGCCCGGACCTGATTGACTTCGACACACTCGACAAAAAGGACCACCGTGGAAACATGAAATTGGCGTTTAGTATCGCTGCGAACGAAATCGGCATCCCCGATCTGCTTGACGTGGATGATGTTTGCGATGTCCCGAAGCCCGATGAGCGATCTCTGATGACTTACATCGCGTATTGGTTCCATGCCTTTTCCCAACTGGAAAGAGTTGAGAATGCCGGTAGGCGAGTGGAGAAATTTATCAACAACATGCACGGTGCATGGGAAATGCAGAACTCGTATGAGAGAAGAATGAAGGAGCTTCTGCGCCTCATCAGAGCCCAACGCGAGGAATGGAAGAACGCTTCATTCGAGGGGACATATAAGGATGCCAAGGAACAAGCATATCAATTTTCCTTGTACAAGAGAACTCAGAAACGACAGTGGGTCGCTGAAAAATCAGACCTTGCTGCCCTTCTGGGCAACATCAAGACAAAACTCAGCACTTACCGTCTTCGTCCTTATGACCCCCCTGCAGAACTACGTCTTGAAGTTTGTGACCAAGAGTGGGAGTCTCTGACGTGCGATGAGCACGAACGTAGTCAGCTCATTAACGAGACGATTCGAGATATCAAGAACGCCCTACGTCGTTCCTTCGCGGACAAAGCAAATGATTTCGCACTCACATTGAAGACTCTATCTCTTGCAATATCCGGTCTTGATGGCGATGTAGAAGACCAGTTAGCACACGTTAAGAGACTCAATGACAACCTTCCTCCTCTTGATGCGTTCTTAGATACTATTGCGGAGATAGACGAACAGTGTGTGGAAGCGAACATTGAAGAGAACGACTACACAACCTATACACTAGATGAACTCTCCTACGAGTTTAGCTTGGTTAAATCAAGCATCTCCAAAAAGCTGGCCTTCCTTGACAATCAGCTTGTCGCCCGAAACATGACGAACCTGACCCCGATCCAGTTGGAAGAATTCGAATCAGTATTTAGACATTTCGATCGCGACTCTTCAAATACCCTTCACGAGCTTGAGTTCTCTGCTGCCCTTGCCAGTCTTGGACTTGTCTATGACGAGGATGAGATGCACGAGGTGTTCGTTGCAACGTGTGGCCCAGGTAGGCTATCACAGAACGCCGGCGTTAGCTTCGAACAGTTTATTCGTTTCATGGTCAGTGTGACCGAGGACCAAAACACTGCTGAACAAGTGTTGCAAAGTTTCCGTGAGGTTGCAGATGGCAAGGTGTGTTCCATCCCATTGACTGCGTTGCATTTTTTGAGCCCAACAACTAACTTTTCATAGCCCTATGTCACAGAACTCGATCTTCGACATTCGCTCATTCCGGACGACGTTATTGACCATCTTGTTCAGACCATGCCCAGACACGACGTGTTCGATCGGGGCGAAGACAAGAATGGACCCAAATACGACTACTTTAGCTTCATGGAGAAGATGATGGAGGGTGGCAAAGGTGGACAAAGCGGGAGCGCTTCCAATGGGGGGCTTTGAGGAGATTCCATATCGCACCATTGGCGTTTAGTCTTTTCTTTCCCATTCTCTGATGTTTTGCTACTGGAAGCTACTACTGGTGTTCTCTGGAGCTATATGGAGGGCTATGTCTTGATCGGCGACCACATGGAATATGCATACATACATACTGGAGACTTTTTCTTAGTGTTCTTGCACCGCAGCCATGATTCCTTTATCTCTACTCCGTCCCTTTACGATGGCTGTTGGTAATAGCTCACGTTACCGTATACGCCACATTGACAAAGGGTGCAAATAGTTATCGGAATCAACATAGTATTGCTAGCTATAAATTAAGTAACAAGAAGATGTGGTTTTCCTGAACTCAGTGCTATCAGTCGCATTGTTTCGATGGCAAGATATCGCTGTCTACGAACGTGTCACGTGACTATCAGTCAGCTCCGCCTCAGCTTTCTAGACTCTCCCCGGCCTAATGTTTCCTCGTTCCCTGGCTCACTTTATTTTCTTAACTTCAACCCTCTCTCCTTCATTTACTATGTACGTTTCTATTCTGACTTCCCTTACTCCGTTTTACTTGACAGCAACTTATCTCGTATCTCTACTACAGCGATACCTTCTGTATCCAACATGGACCGCAGCTTGGATGAGATCATTGCGGAGCGCCCTGTAAGTCTTCGACTTTACCCAATGCCACTTAAATCGCATTGTATTGCTGTCATTTCCTCAATCGCAAGCTTACTGACGTATGCAACTACCAGCAAAAGCAGAATCGGGGCCGCCGTCCTCCTCAAGGTCGTCGCCGTGATGGCGTAAAAAAGGTGGGTACCTTTAGAACGCGGCTAGAGTCTAGTCGCCGGATATATTTCTTTTCTGGGTCCCATATTAATCAGGTTGTCTTTCGAATCAGGTCCTCCCTCCCAATTCTCTTTCGAACCCTCTACGCGCATCGTGACAAGCATAACTCGCTGGCCTCGTAGTTGTCTTGGGATAGACTTCGGCCGCGAAACCCGCAAATGATGGAGCAGTTTTCATGATACTTGATATGATTTCCAGCTGACCTTGTCCTCTTTTGCGATTACAACAGTCTTATAGAGAAGAGCGTCCCGACTTAGACTTGTAATTATACCCTTTCCTTGGCTTGAAAGCATTAGTGATGGATGAGTTTGCTAATCAATTTGGGTTCAATTTTATAGGGATTGGGTACACGACAAATATGAAGACGACAGAGATAGTGCGTTTTGAACCTCACCTGGGCTCTTACTGGGGAATCTCAAGTTTTCCATTCTTACGCAATCTATTTAGCACGCCCATCTCGTGCCCCTCGACGACCACGTGGTGACCGTTATTCTCCATCGCCGGACCAGTGCGTCTAACTATACTCTCAATGGGGTTCTCGTGTGGCGTGGACTAACTATTCAATAGCGCTCCCACGGGAGCTAAACTTCGTATTGAGAATCTTCACTACGATATCACAGAGAATGATCTCGAGGTAAGGCTGTTTATCATATTTTTTTCTCCAATCCCGGCTGTCTAATACAGGTTCTTCACAGGATCTATTCACTCGGATTGGCCCCATTAGCAACTTGTCCCTCGTCTATGATCGGGCAGGGCGCTCCGAGGGTGTTGCCTTCGTTACCTACGCGCGTGTCAGCGATGCGAGAACGGCCATAAGCGAGTTTGACGGTGCAAATGCTAAAGGACAACCCATTCGTGTGACTCTTGTTTCCACGGCCGGTGGGCGCAGAGATCGGAATCCGTTCGATAACGTCGAAAGACCAAAGGGTAGCTTATTTGACCGTGTGGAGCGGCCGCGCGATCGTAACTCTCGCAGTCTGAGTCCCGGAAGCGGAAACGAAGGTGCGGATGATGGCGCACGACGCCGTCGTGGTCGTCGGGGCGGTGGCGGACGCTACAGACGTAGCGATGTCTCGAAGCCACCCCCGGACCATATTGATCGCTATGTCCCAGGACAGCGATCGCCGGCACGCCGACCCGCCAACGGACGACGATCGGGTGAAACTCGTCGCGCCCCCAATGCACGGCCCAAAAAGACCCAGGAAGAACTGGACCAAGAGATGGACGATTACTGGGGTACTGCAAACCCTGGTGCTGGCACTGCTGATAGGGAGGCCGTTCCGAATGAGCCCCAACAGATCGCACCTGTGACTACAACCACTGCCGGCGACGACGATGTCGACATGATTGAATGAGATATCCAACCATCACCACTTGTAACTAGTAAATACCTAAATTGGAAAAGAACCATGTCAGACTGGGAAAGGTATTCATTTACCGTTTTGTGCCATTAACACGAAAGAATCGACTCTTCAAGGTTGTTCAGTCATCAAAGTGTATAGCCATCGGCTATCCAGCTCCGCTCATATAAATACATAGTATCAATCAAGTTCATTTCTATTAAGTCTTTTTTTCATTGCGAATACGGCCAGTGAAAAGCTACCATAAGCCAACAAAAGCTTCTCTTTAAGTACAAACCAGGCATAGAATCATAGCTGAATACCAGAGTCACTATTTGTAAATGCCCTCCAAGATTCATACTTTCGTATTTGCAGAAAAGGCATGGCAAAGAGATATAAAGGAGCATTTCACAGGTTTTCGGTGTAAATTTCACCGCCATAAACCGTATGGTTCTCTGCATGCCTTCCACAATTTGATCGTGCCATCTTCACTTCCTGTGCCGTAGATCCTGCCGTCGGGCGAGAAACTAACAGACCAGATTGGGCCGTGGTGACCCTTTTGAACCTCTGTGGGAATGTTAATTCAGTCCATCATATTCTCTTCGCAGGAGAGAAATAGGGTTGAGTGGAGAGTAAGAACATACCCAGCTCTTCATCCGTCCGGAGATCGTAGACGCGCACCCAAGTATCGTCCGCACTTCCGGTCACCAATCGGCCTGTTTCGTTGTTGACAGCGGCGCTGGCGACTTCGTACCTGAAATCGGACCTTTTGAGCAGACGACCGGGACTCGAGCCATCGAACAGATAGACAGATTTGCCCGCGGCGACGGTAAGGATACCCGGGTCGTTAGGGCGGATGGCAAGGGTGTTCAATTCGCAGCTGCTGATGGCGCCCTCGACAGTGTATTCCATGACGGGGTGGCGAGAGCGAAGATCCCACCATCTGATCTTGCGGTCTTCCGCGGCTGTCGTGAGGATGTTGTAATCCTGGTTCCAGACGATGGACTTGATAGTGCCGTTGTGGACGCCCGGGCCGATCTCGTAGCTGGTTACTGATTGTGTCCCGGCGCCATTCTCCCCCGCTGAGGAGGGGAAGGTCGGCGAGGACGAGTTGCTGCCGCTGTTGCTGCGGCTGAGATCGAAGATGCGGAGCTTCTTTTCGAAGCCGCCTGTTGCCAGGACCTGCGGAGATGGCTGGATGGGGAATGCAACTGCCCTAACAATGTGGGAGTGTTGTAGGGTGTGGAGACATTCGCCTGTATGGGTGTCCCAGACTTTACTGTAGGGATGCATTAGTGGGCTCCATGACATGCGCCGGGGGGAACTGCGCTTTCCGAACTCACGCGGAGAAATCGGCCGCAGCTGTTGCTGCTATGGTGGCATCTGTTGAGAGTCTGGCTTGCCAGACTGCGCCCTTGTGACCGAGAAAGGTTCCGATCCTGCGTTATGTTGGTGATATTGGCCACGAAGAGATAATGAATAGTCCGGTGGATACGTACCAATCACCCGTGATACCATCTCGGAGCATGGGATTGTTGTCTGTCAAGATTTAGTTGATCATTCTCACTTGTGTAATGACAAGAGACATACCTTTGCAAGCGGATATGAGGTAGTACTGGTCATCTTCTACTGTGGAAGAAAAGTTGATATGCGGCACGGGACGGGAATGTCCGTGGCAGGTCAGGGGGACCACTTTTGGGAGGTCTGTGGGTAATGAGCAATCACCGGTGAGGAGAGTTTAAAACAATTAGGATAATACCTGATGCCATTTTTTTGCTTTGAAGTGCGGGTTGTAAATTTTCAATTCGTGAGTATTAGTGTGATTTCGTTCAATTCTGTGCGGCCGTTATGTAATTTGATGTTCAAAAGCACAGCGACGACGGGACCCGTCCAAGTGCAGAAGGAAAGATATAGACGAGAAGAGCTTGAAAAAGACGTGAACATGAATTTATGTAGAAGTACAGAAGAAGATTCGTCAGTCTCGTCAAGTCATCAGCTCAAGTGCAGTACCTAGGATGGTAGTAATAGATATTGAGAATGCGTTAGGTGTTGAAAGTCAAGTAAGGAGAGGGAAAGATAAAGAGTCAAGAAACAGATCTTTCCACCACAGCAAACCCACTAAAGAACAAGTATTCCACAACCCTTCGAGAAAATAAAGAAAAGGGGAAGCCCCGGCCCAAGAGAAGGAGAGCTTGAAGTCGCGAAGTGATCGTCTTTTTGATATTCGTTTAATCCGCCGGCATTTGTTTCCAATTGTCCGACACACAGCGCTAGGTTCAATGGAGACTAGCCCTGGCGCACGTGAGGCGTGTAGTTGGACCTCCACTTTTTCTCACCCAACTTTATATTGTGACTGAATTTCAAAACAAAAGATCCCCATCGCGCCGAGGTTTGAATCTTGTTTCATGGTGGAGGACACTGGACAGCAGCTCAGGTCAATATTGCTCACTTGCAGCCACCGACAACACCTCATCCAACGCTCCTGTTGAAACCAGCTGAAAACAGCAGACAACAACAATTCAAGGAAAGATAGAACTTCACCGCCAATTCCTTCAATATATCATTGTACTATTTTGCTTGGGTCAGATGCAGGCCACTAAAGTTATTGCTGACCATGTCCAAAATGGCAAATTATGGGGGATGCATGGTTATGTATCACCATACGGTGTAGACTGTAGACTATAGCACGGGTCCTCTGGCCAGTGATGCTTGTTAGGCTATATTACTAGCCATGCTCATTGGAGTGCTGATAGTCCAGCTACCTGACTAGTTCTAGCGAGTGCCGTTAGTTGAAAATCAATCCCACGGGGCATGTAGGTCAACCAAGGAGGCTGATAGCATTCTTAAGGCGTCAGTGAGCTTGATGACTATACCGAGCAAAAGAAATCCTATCCCACTGAATCCATCGGCAAGACCACAGAATTTGTAGAAGTGTCTGTGCGTCCTCTGGAGCTCCCTGCACCCTTCTTTTTGACGGTGTCCACTAATCGTTAGTATCTATGGAGCCTAATCATTGGCGCGCTATTCACCCCTGTTATCCCCACTGTGTCGTTCTTGTTGACACGTATAGATAGATGTCAGCAGGCTTGCATCTCTTGCTGCGACTAAAAGCTCTTCATTGTCGCGAAAAGTCGGCCATTCTTGCTATTGATCCTTGCCCTGCAAAAGGACGTCGCGGACGACAGTTTCAGGGAATCAGGGGTTCGAAGCAGACGACAAAAAGGACATCATCACGGCGCAATACTAGAAAGACTTAGATTGATCGGCGTAGTCTTCAATGTTTTGCTAATACCTAAGTATGTACATCGTTTGTTAGAACAAGAGACGCGAAATAAGATTGTTGTCCGGTATGTTTCAGTCAAGTGATCCCTGCCATTCCACGTGATGCAAGGCATCAACAGTATAGCAACAGGAAGAGTACGGAGTACAATGCAGGGGTACATCCATACTACCTTTTACTGGCACAATGTCGTCTAATCTTCACAAGGTAGAATTGCAAGTTGCTCCTCAGTCTACATCCACCGATCTAACTGGAGACTCTGCAATGTCGCCATATTTGAGCATATATTCTAAGCAACGACATCATTGTGAACCTCGTCGGTAGAAGGAAAGATGTCCTCCCTCCGCTTCTGACCTTCACCCCAGACGTTCCCACCGCTGTTCATCTTATCAATCGACGTGGAGCTGCCCTCATCATGGTTCTGTGATTTCTCGGCAGATGGGTCATTTGTAGCAATCTATGCACTTGACCAGTGATCTTATAGTGTATGACACCGTCATGTTGTCTCACATTCAAGGTTGGTGCAGCCAAGGCCGAAGTAGCCAGGAGCAAGCCGACAATAACGGATGACTTCGTTGCTGAATGTTCCATTGTAAAGGCAGATCGAAGCAGCCAAACCCTATTTGACGGTTAGGAGTCGGTTAGCTGTAAAGTGGGCAATTTCTCGATGGCCTATATCAAAACTAGGATGGAATCAACTGAACATGATGAACGCCAGGGTCTTTATAATGCCAGGAACCTTTGCTTGAAAGCAGTGCAATCCTTTGCGACACTCATCATACTCTTCTGGTACTATAAATTAGAAGACTCTACATAGAGGCCAAGAGATGGTCTCATTTTTCCACCGACACCTTCGTTTAATTATCTTTTGGACGTCATATCTAAGCTGAATCCCATGTACTCTATAAACTAGGGAAGGTGTGCTATTGTGATCAAAGACAATAAGTGATCTATTTGTACCGCAATGAAGAACTCACTGCGTGTTGCTAGAGCTAGTACCTGACCGTTCTCGAGCCTCACATGAGATATCTACTCTAGTAATACCGCATTGTCAACTATTGTACGGAGTAAACGCTTCGAGTGCTCAGACTTACTCAACGCTTATGAACCTCCCACTAGGCAAATCCAGATTCGCAAAGGCTTTAAAAGACCCTCCCCTCCGTTGAGCATTTAAGGAATCTCCCACATGGAGTTTTATCCTCGATATCACGGCAAATGTCAATAATTGAAGTCAGTACTCCGTACGTAGTCTATGAATGGATGGTGCCTGAGTCTTGACCCACTGGGTCCAGGCTGCAACCTTTCTAGCAGCTTCTACTCCACCGCCCACGTGATTGGTCTTCAGTGGTTTGTTATTGTCATTTGTTTCTTAGTAAGTAACAACTAGTATGAGCGACTCCGTAGTTCCCTGGTACACCGTACAGCAACTTCTCGCTCCAAGTCAGTCCCTTCGCTTCATTATATGATCTTGTCCCTCTTCCGGCAAGAGTAGTTTTACCCGGGGTTTTTTACTTTGTCTTCTCCCAGCCTTTTGGGAGTGACCTTTATGTATGCCTGACTTCAAGATCTCCGCTTCTTTGGAGGGCCACGGCGATGATGTAAGAACGTCCCTGGCTGTTGACACCGTCCTCAACAAGCGGTATCTCGAAGATTTTTTTTGACAACTGACCTTCTTTTTGGCAATGACTCCAGGTTCGTGCTGTGGCCTTTCCTAATCCAAATGCAGTGTTCTCCGCTTCTCGCGATGCGACTGTCCGACTCTGGAAGCTTGTATCTACCCCGCCCCCAACCTATGACTACACGATCACTTCCAGCGGTTCCGGGTTTATCAACACCATAGCCTATTATCCACCCACCCCTGAATTCCCCGAGGGTCTCGTATTTTCCGGCGGTCAGGACACTATCATTGAGGCCAGACAGCCTGGCAAGGCGTCGGATGACAATGCGGATGCTATGCTTTTGGGTCATGCTCACAATATCTGTGCCCTGGATGTGTCACCCGAAGGGGGCTGGGTTGTCAGTGGAAGCTGGGACTCTACGGCTAAGCTCTGGAAAGTCGGAAAATGGGAGTGCGATGTCACCTTTGATGGCCATCAGGGGAGTGTTTGGGCAGTGCTGGCGTATGACAAAGATACGATCATTACCGGTATGTGTCATACAGTTGGCTAGGTAAAATTCCTATGCTCATGTTTCTATAGGTTGTGCAGACAAAGCCATCAGGATCTTTAGCGCCTCCGGAACTCTTCTGAAGACTATCAAGGATTCTCAGGATGTTGTCAGAGCCCTCTGTAAGGTCCCTGCGTCTAATCCCACCGGCGCACAGTTCGCATCGGCAGGCAATGACGGAATAATTCGTCTTTATACCATACAGGGCCAGGTCGTTGCAGAGATCCATGGCCATGAAAGTTTTATCTACTCTTTAGATGCATTGCCGTCAGGTGAGTTGGTCAGTTCCGGAGAGGATCGCACAGTGAGAGTCTGGAACGGAACGCAGTGCGTGCAAACCATCACTCATCCTGCAATCTCGGTATGGGGAGTTGCTGTATGCAAAGAGAACGGTGATATTGTTACGGGTGCTAGCGACCGGGTGACTCGAGTTTTCAGCCGGAGCGAAGAGCGGGTAGCAAGCACCGAGGTAGTGGTACAGTTTGAAACGTCAGTTAAAGAGTCTTCGATACCAGAGCAACAGGTAGGAAATATCAACAAGGAGAAATTACCGGGACCCGAGTTTCTTCAACAGAAGTCTGGCACAAAGGATGGTCAGGTGCAAATGATTCGACAGAATGATGGCAGCGTAACCGCCCACACATGGTCGGTAGCTTCACAGGAATGGGTGGCAGTGGGCACCGTGGTTGATTCGGCCGCCAGCAGTGGAAGGAAGACAGATTATCTAGGCCAGGATTATGACTACGTCTTCGATGTTGACGTCGAAGATGGAAAACCACCTCTCAAGCTACCGTACAATGTCTCTCAGAACCCATACGAGGCTGCAACGAAATTCATTCAGGACAATGAGCTGCCCATGAGCTACCTCGATCAAGTGGCACAATTTATTGTTCAAAACACACAGGGTGCTACTATTGGCCAATCTCAGGAGACGACTCCTGCTGGCGCGGACCCATGGGGCCAGGAGAATCGTTATCGCCCTGGGGAAGCCTCTGTTCCACCTTCGCTTCCTGAGGCCCGTCCAAAAGTTCTCCCTCAGAAGACATACCTTTCTATTAAGACCGCCAACTTGAAGGTGATTGCCAAAAAGCTACAAGAAATTAATGAGCGGCTTGTGTCTTCCGGATCGAAGGAGCTATCCTTAAGTCCTCCTGAATTGGAGACAGTGGTTTCATTGTGCACCCATTTAGAGACGCCAGAGAGTCTCAAGCAATTCCCTACTCTGGAGACTGGACTCGGATTACTGTTTAAAGTTGCAACGGGCTGGCCTGTGGCACATAGACTACCCGGTCTGGATCTCCTTCGTTTATCTGCGGCCGCAACCCCCGTGACTGCTACTGCAAATTACAACGGCCAAGACCTCGTAACTGGGATCATATCAAGTGGGACATTCAGTACGTCCTCGAATGTTAATAATGCCATGCTCTCAGTTCGAATGCTGGCAAACCTCTTTGAAACCGATCCAGGCCGACAGCTGGTCATGGGTAGGTTCGATCAGATCATAGCCGCTGTTAAATCAGCATTGAGCAACACTGGAGCAGCGCCAAACCGCAATCTTACTATTGCCGTTGCAACACTTTATATCAACGTCGCTGTCTACCTGACCTCTGAAGGTAGAGAGTCCGCTCCTGAGTCTTCTGAGCGGGGTTTGGTGCTTCTCGGTGAATTGGTGCAGATTATTACTGGAGAGAAGGACTCTGAAGCGGTGTATCGGAGCCTTGTCGCTCTCGGCACATTAACTATGGGGCTTAGCGAGGAAGTCAAGAGTGCTGCCACAGATGTCTATGACACTCGTCAAGTTCTTGGGAACGTGTCGAGCTCTGGTCCTGGGAAGGAACCTAGGATCAAGAGCATCATTGATGAGATCGGGGAGTTGTTGCAATAAGGCAATGCATAGGCGACCTTTTTTTTTTGAGCGTACGATGTACTTGAGGACTAGACACAATCGCCTTTCATGATAGCCATGCATTCTACAATATTAGATACATAACAATTTCATCAATGCATATACGCTGTACAAATGTGCCAACCTCGAAAGAACCGGACAGCAGAGAACTCGGCATAATCGCACACCATATTCTCAAAGCCTCTCCTCAGTACCCACCTCGACATCCACAATCTGGTCAATACCCGGATAGCTGGGAAGATCCAGCGCATACTTCTCCGTGATGCTCTTCGTCAAAAACCGGCCACCAAGGAAATGTCTCCCCTGGTAATATTTTACGCACGGCTTTGGCGCTGTCAAACTGATCAGATACTCTGGCATAAATTTAGATCCAGGACCTTTCTTGGGCGGGCCACTCTCTATATCCCAAGAACTGGGCGCATCGACGCTCAGAACAGGCACCGAGGCAGACTCGATCTGAGAAATGATGGTTGGGAAAGGGTCTCGGAGGGGGCCGCCGAAAGAGAAACCGAAGATTGCGTCCACTAGGAGGTCAGCGGTTTTAATAGCCACGGGGAAATCGGTGACAAATGGCACGGAGAGGTTATGAAGCTGGGTTTTGAGACGCTGTGGAATGTTTTTAGCTTGCCTGGTTGCGACTAGGTAAGGGGAATCGGCCTGGTCGACGAATGTATGTACCTGGTAAAGTTCATTCTTGCCCTCTTTCGGATAATATATGGATGGTTTGTAACCATACTGAGCGAGATGGCGAGCAGCGACTAGGCCATCTCCTCCTGTTAATGCTGTTAGTCTTTTTTTTTTCTTTCATTGCTATGGTTTTGATGTTGACGTGCCGTTATTGCCTGGCCCACAGACTACTAGGATGTTCTTTCCCGCGCTTGGAGGATGTACACGGTATACTGAGCATTGTACTTTCAGTGAGGCCCGTTTCTTGCCTCTTTGTTTGCAAACGCATCTCACCTGCTTGCGAGACAGATAACCCAGCTAATTCCATTAGTTGGTCCAGGGACCATCCTCCGATCTCCATCAGGTCCTTGTCAAGGGAGGCAGCATCTTTGGAAGAGATTGCCTGCTTAAATATCTTAGTTTGATGTATTATTGGAATCCTGCAAGGATAGCAAGCACACCTTCAACGACATCCTGTCGGTTCTACTGTAGTACCGAGTCGAAGCGAGAGATGGATACCGGGTAGTTAAAGTCAATGCAGTACGAGAAATATATCGATTGGTCAGGAAATACAAGTAGTTGCAGCGCATGGTATGTCTCAACTTCTAGCTATATAAACAAACTCATGGAGTCCAATTCTCCAATAAAATAGGGACTTGAAAATACCAACTAAAAGTTGTGATGGGATGTGATTACATCATACCTTATCATCTGATATCCCATTCACCGCCCAGCGCTAATCCGCATTCTGTAACTCCGGATCAACAAATCCTCCGGCAACCTGCGAGAACTGCCGCGGAAGTCTTGCTGTTTTGCTTCAGACCCAGCCAGTAGATATTGTCGGACACTCCCTGCGTCTGTTCAATTCCATTCAATTTTCAAAATGGTCGTCCGTATTCGCCTGGCCCGATTCGGGAATAAGCGTCAGCCGTTTTACAACATTGTCGTTGCGCAAGCACGGTACGTTGGTCAACGTTTTATTATTTTTTTTCCTACTTTTCTCCTTCTGAATCCGAACCTTTTCCCACGAGACCAGGCTATATCTACAACGGAAAGAGTCACCTGTGAAGCTAACATGGTATGAACCGTACAGGAGCGCTCGTAACTCGAAACCTCTGGAGGTCATCGGCACTTACAACCCAGTCCCACAACGCCCTACAAACCTCTCCGACGAGGAAGCCCGCACCGCAAGGCCAATCAAGGAAATATCACTCGACCAGTCCCGGGCTAAGTACTGGATTGGTGTTGGAGCGCAGCCCAGTGATACTGTGTGGCGGTTACTGGGTCTGGTACGTGAACGATGAGTCGAAAATACGAGGTCGGACGATGAGATGGATAACTGACTGATGGGAATGGATTACAGGCCGGCATCGCCGAGGGCAAATCAAAAGCTCCGAGGTAAAATCCGTTTCGTTTCATACCCGAATTTTTATATTGATCGATGCATCGGTATCCGATCTTCCTGTCGATGATTGAAGAGGATGGCCTATTTGACTCGAGAGATCTTCGAGTGCTACGTGTTGGCATTTTCCATGGCGTTTATTGAGTGACCATGTTTTTCTGGAATATATTGGATCGACGCGCGCCTTTTACCTGTATATTATGTGAGCTGTTTGTGTTTAATTGTGGGATGAGAGAATCGCATTCGCCGATTACGGATTGATAGCGATAGATTATGGAGGGCTGTGCTGCTTCATGAGCCGCTTGTCTTCCTTGTTCGTACGCCAGCCGAAGTCCGGGGCCCCCCCTGTTCGTTTTACAGATCGCAGGTAATAAGTCCTTGGATTGAGATTATGCCTTGAGCCTATCGCGGAATCGCGCCGGACTTGCGAGGTGAAACGCGGAAAATATGGACTCGTCATTACATTCATTCTTCCATGTCTCATGAAATTGCCCGGCTGAATGCTTGGTGTTAGCACCGGTAATCTTATATTTCTTCAGAAAATAAGCCTAAGTTATGATCTTATTCGTATGAAGAGGGGGGTTTCCCTTACATAATAAAGAAATGAATCCTTCAGTAGTTGACAGTACTTCACGATACTTCAGTTGTCTAATTTGAATCCAGTGACTTGATGTTTATTCCCCTTACATCCACCTTGTTTGCGATCAGAAGACGACCTGGACGACATACTTCACAACATGACTAGTAAATTTTATCAATAATGGGTGGCCCATGTCCAGAGAGACCAGACCATCCGATTTGGTGATCACAGTCAGTATACAATCAGATGACTGTCTGTACAAATGTCATCATGAGCGACTTAGATTACTGATAAGACCAGGATCCAGACCAATTTACCAGAGTATCATCAGGGTATAGCACCATGTATATAGATAGAAAAGCAGGCAGCAAGTCAACATCTGACATCATTTAGATGATTCACGGTAGGCAACTCAGACAGCAAATAGGTATGTACATACGGATGTATGTACATACTAGGTACTAGTAGTACCTAATGCCTAGTAGGTAAACCTGAATAGTACGCAAGCACTACGGATGCAGGTGAGTAATCCCGACAAGACGTACGACCACTCAGCACGTATATCTCCAATGCTTCTGTCGGGACTACTACTAGTAGACCCGCGGGGCTTAGTCCCCCTTAGATCCACAGAAAGGATTTCGGCTCCTCTCCCCTTCCCCTCTCTTCTCAAGTCAAAAGTGCAGCACATGGACCAATCCCCGGGGACGTCCGGCGTCCAAACAACTAATAGAGGTCATCACTGGGAAATTCCAGATGGAAGATCAGCGGTAGAGTTTGAACGTTTCCCACGGATCCATGGCAGCCACTACCTAAAATTGGCACGGGATTCCCCTACAAAAACATTTTTCTCGAGGTATTCTCGTTTGTTGGGAGATGGCGGAGGGGGATAACTTTTGACTTTGCCCTCATGAATAGTCGGTTAGGTAGTAGTTTATCTCTACGGCTTGGAGGGGGGATTGGGATTCGGGGGCCATGGTCACGATGAGAGGATTCATAAAAAGGGTTTTTTTTTTTCGTCTTTGCTTCTTCTTTCTTTATTATTATTACTAATTTTTATTTTTTTTAATGACAAATGGTTTTCGACTCTCGTCACATGAGAAATGCATCCACGGACCAGATGCGATGACATGGCGCTTGACCGGTACATAGGTTGAGTTAGGGTACTGATAACAAAGCACCTTTCCCACTACGTAGTAATTTCCTACTCAGTCTAGGCTCTAGGCTCTTGCTCGTGACTAAATCCCGTAATCAAACTAGATAAAGGAAACCTGTTCCTGGTTAACAGGTCGAGTAATTGTGGCGCTATCCAGAGAGTTTAGCGCGATTAATAGAGATCAGAGTCATCCGTGTGCCGAGTGCTGGATCTAGTTATGTATGTATGTACACAATCTGTTACTACTATGTACTCCATACATGCACCATTTTTGTGGTCAGCTGAAGAGGTTAGTACTGTATGTACCTGGTAGTATACTGTGTATTTTTGGGTGACAGTGGATTACTACTGGAGTCAGCTTAGCGTTCCTATTCAGGAAAAGCCTACAGTGCCGCAGGCGTGGTTAATAAAGTATTGATCAAACCATACGGAGGAGATACAACTAGATCATTTAGGGATGGGGTTAGTATTTAACGCCTCCTGTCGTCTCAAGGGCGTGTCAGAAAAAATAGGTACATGCTCTGGGTGTGGGTTCAAGTTATGTTAACTAATACCCTGATGGGTTACTTCGTATAGCTTCAACTCATTTCCCTACATAAATAAATATTTATACTGTGTATCCTTGTTTGTCATCTGTACTATCACGTTTGACTCCGATACACTGTCTTTATCTTGCAATTTGCAGATAACTTGAAGATCATTTAACAAGAATGCAGGAGCTAAAGCAAGAGGGTGACATACCGACTCGATCTTCATTATAACGGACACTCTCATGGGATTTGCCTACTCCGTACATCGGTCAAATAATCAACAAGGCGTTGGAATGTGAAATCCCACTACCGAAAAGCAAACTGGCGGCTGTAATGTAACTTCTTATAGAAGCTTCAGCCAAAATCACTAACAACAACTTACTGGTCTTTGCCTAAGGAGGGTGCGGCATAACCAGGCTTGGGACATAGAGACATGGAGGCCACCTGACTATAGATGTCCAGAAGGAAATACTTGGATAGACACTACTTCAAGCAGAAGTCTATACGTGTATATACTACGAAGTACTGTACATGTCCTCATCAGTCCATCGCCATGCGTTGCCATCGTTACCATTAATAGTACGTATTCCCACACGGGCTTATGCACGCCTTATCATTTGTTCCCTTGCGTATCAAAGTAATTGCTTGATATAGTAATGACGATCCAGTCCAAACAGCATCTTTGCCTTCGCAGAACACAGAGACCACTACCCATAGCTTTCAGCAATAACAGTGCTGATAGCTGATAAATACATAAATACTTCAATACCAAGACCATGAATCTTACAGGCTGGTGATTACTTTCATGCAATTTGAAGTAAAAGCCAATCTACATAAGAGAAACACAAGCCAAGCACTTTTTTTTCTCTAAGCGGTCGGACAAGTCGACGCCCTTAATGGAAACAAAAAAAAAGATGTTGCACCATCGAGGGGAATGTAAGCCCGATGGCACAGTTTGTTCCAAAAATTGCTATCCCAAAGAAGAGAGAGACCAGAGCCGCTGTCTAAGCCCTGGGGTATACTCAGGCGACGCACTACTATACAGAGATTGAAGAAGAAAAGAAGAAAAGAGAGTGAAGACGCGGGTCAACTCTACTATTTATGCCGAGGGACAACTGGATGAGTACTGGAAAATGGAAGGAAGTGCGATGCATGTATGCATTTACGTTCAATAGCATCATTTCATTGAACCGTAAACCCCTCTCAATAATAGTTGCTATTGATGAACTGTTCTGTACGAGGCTCTCAGCGGAGAAAGGCCACAGTTTCATACTCGTGTCTTTTCCGTCGTCACTCAAGAAGTGACGAAGAAGTATCGGTCAAGGACAAATCAAGGGACAGACTGACTGTACTCACTGGTGCTGATAGGAAAGGAGAATGACTCCGGTTGGAATCAATCATATGAGTGGTTATACTCCGGACCTACTACCTCACTGTTGTAGTTATGCGGTACCTGAGTTAATTACTTACTTCCTACGGAGTACTACCTAGTTATATAGTAAACCATCGAAACCTTAAAAAATGGGGAAAAGAGAAATAGAAGGAAGACAACCACCTAGGTACTACTTACTACTTACTACTTACTGAATATCCCCCGTGATATAAGAAGTTGTTCAATACAGTATACTCTGTATGAGGTATGGGTATCTAGTACCGAGTTGTACGGAGTATCTATCAGGAAAACCCGTCGCGCCTTTCTCCACGTCCCGGTCTCCAAGACACACGCACTCCCACGTTCGCATCCGGAGACTCATCTATTGTTTGCGTAGTGGTAGATGGGCCTCAGGCTGCTGCACTCGGTAAGTTTTTGCACTGTAAAATCAGGTTATGGCAAAGGTCACCTCCCAGGGGTTGACCAGGCCAGACACTGGATCTACTTGAACGGAAAGACTCAGGGTCGATCGAGTCATACCAGTGCTCACGATAGCGCGTCGTGTCAACTGGATTGTCGGGTCGCGACTCTGGTGTTCGGCATTTCCATTGGATAGGCCTCTGTTAGCGTTCTTAGTCACGATGTCGATGTCGGGATGATTAATTACTTGCTTTCTTGGGTTTAGTCCAGCGACTCACCTGGGCAGTGTACTTTTACTCACTCAATGTGATGTGCTACTGTCCTGGAACGGAGTCAGACTCGATCCGTGGGCCAAAAGGACGCGGCATTGGAGCAGCACCTCCAGAGGGACTGCCTCGCTATCCATTGGTATTCATTCCACCCATCCATTCATTGTTATTGGGGAAACAACCGTTCCGCACTTCGCAACAGGACACTCATTTTTAATTCATGCCAGTCTCTTTCTCTTCCATTTTTCTCTCCAATCCTCATTATTATTTCACTTTATACTTTGTACTGTTCCTTATTATTTATCAACCAATATATTTTTTTTCTCACTTTGATTATTTTTTATTATTTTATTATTTTTATTTCTTTTTTCCCTTCCCCCCTTTCTTCTTTATTTCTAGATGAAAAGGTCAAATTACCACCTCTAGGTAACAACAATACATACAATATCATCCCGTCACCTGTACTCCGTACCACTGGAGAGAACTTGTTACCAGCTTTACTTACTGCCACCCCTCTCCGTCCTTGCCCACCCCCCAAAACCCAATCTAACTTTATCCTTCCCCCGAACTTTCACACTTCTCTCCTGTCCTTTCACTGCTCCATCACCCTTCTCCTCTTCCACCTTTTACTCTTTCTTCCCACATCCTTCCCACATCCCCCCCCCCCCTGATCCTATTCTTTCTTCCCACCATCGCCCCTAACCATCTTTTCATCTTCGAGCCACTCCCTCTCGTTTCCTCATCTTTCGCATTTGTTTCATCCGTGTATTTCCGTCGTGCGATCATTATTCATCCCCTGGTCGGTTAATCGGTCCGTTGTCGCATTGCCTCATCAAATATTCACGATCTGTTCGTGCTCATACTTGCCTTGTCGCGTCCAACGACAAATAAATGAATTGATCCTTATCACTGTCACTGTGGAACATCCTTCGACGTCGAATAAACTTATTATTTGTGACCCATTTCCTAGCATTAGGCACCTGTCACCTGTTGCCTCCCGTTGCCTACCTCCCCTTACCTGAGGAACCTAATTCTGCCGTTATCGCTCGTGTGGTTCGTCGATCCATTTAACAACGAGGATCATCGGTCCGCGAGGCATGAGTGGCAGTTCGAATCAGTCTACCCGTACGAGCCCTGGGTCCTTTAGTATCACGCATCGCACGCCGTCCGTGTCTTCGGGCGCGTCGCCTCCGCATCAGTCGCTCCAATCCTCTCAGGCGCCTTCCACGGCCCAGAATGCGATGTCGACCGACGTGTACAATTCATCTACATCGCATGCGTCAGCATCACTAGGTCCCACCTTCACCTATCCGTTCGCTCCCCTCGGTCCGTCTTCGGCCTTCGATAACGTCCCTGCCGCTACCATGCGCATAAGCGATGCTGACCGGTCGGCGCAGAGCCTCAACGGCTTCATTCGCTCCGGAACGGGTGGCGCGATCTTGATGCGAAAACTCCCAAAAAATACTAGTCTCGAGTTATTGCGCAGCATGCTACTCTTTGCCAAAGATCTTGTGGATATTGAGTTTGAGCTCAACAACCCGCCAGAAGATAATGGATATGTCAGCGCAGTTGCACGATTTAGTACGGTCGCAGCAGCGGAAGAGGCGCGGGGTTTGCTCGATGGCAAGCCGAATTCGAATAACGATGCCAATATGATCGTGGAAATGTACAACGGCCCTGTTGGCGCGGCCCTGGGGCCCAGACGCAATACCATTGATCATACCGCGGCGCGTAGTCTGTTAGGGGGTGTCACGTCCAATGGACATTTGTCGCGGCACTCGTCGCGCTTTAACGGTACCTTTCAGAGCCTAGAGAAGTTGACAGTGGCGAACGCGTCCAACTCATCAGCCAGCGATGCTCTACCTACTGAATCAAGCGCCCGAATTCACAGTCTTTTCTCCCCCCAGTCGCCAATTGGAAATGGCGTCCATGATCTGCCGCGTGTCAGTGGAAAGTCGATGATCGATCAGGACCTAGACGAAGACACGGGTGAACTTCTCAAAGATCCTGTGGGCTATGCAGAAAATGGGCATTCTGGCTCTGTTTCCATTCCTCGTCGGTCCACCAATCCCCAGTTCCCCACAAATCAGTTTGCCAACCTGTCGCTGGCGACAAACTTATCCTCCCCACCGTTACCGAACTATACCCCTGGAGGATCAGCTCATATGGGGATACCCACGCCTTCGTCCACGTACCCCCAGTCCATGACCAACAACATAAGTAGCAACCACGGGCTCCCCTACGGCAATCCGCACACACCTCGTCACAGTTTGCCTGCCGCAAACCCGAATGACATGAACCCACCCTGCAACACTTTGTATGTGGGCAATCTGCCGCCGGACGCATCGGAAGAGGAGCTGAAAGCCCTGTTCATGAAGCAGCGCGGGTACAAACGCCTTTGTTTCCGCAACAAGCAAAACGGACCTATGTGTTTCGTTGAATTTGAGGATGTGGGCACGGCCGGCAAGTCCTTGAACGAACTTTATGGTTACAAACTTTCCAATAGTATCAAGACCGGTATTCGCCTCAGTTTTTCGAAGAACCCGCTCGGAGTCCGCTCTGGACAGCCGGGTTCCATGAGCGCATCAAATACCATGGCATCGCAAGGGACGGTCACCGGAGGTAGCAGCCTTGGTGGCATGCACAACCATATGTTTTCCACCGTCAGCGGACCTCCTCCGGGTCTTTCGGCCCCTCCAGGCCTTGTGCCACCGCTGCAATTGCGAAATAACGGAGCCGTGCATCCTTCTGGGCATCCCCACGCGCCAGTACCAAACAACGGCTCCTTCCACCCAAATACCGGCTTAGGGATTCGGACAAACCACATGAATTCCATACTGCCCCCTACCACTCCACTCTCTGGAGGGGTTCCTGGCGGTAGTTCAGGACCAAATACTGGAGGCTTTAATTCTTATTATCCCGACTATATGATGGGTCGGTAGAAAGATGCAGCACATCGTGGAGATAATGTCCGACATGTTTGATGACGATCACTGGGTTTCTGGCGCATTGGGGATTTAACTGTTTTATGAGCTAGATTAGCATTTGGAGGCTCCCCTTCCTCCTGGGAGTAAGGACTATGGGACTCTGGCTTCTATAGCTTGCTTGCGTTTTCGCCTCTCCTTCCTCTCCCTTCTTTCATTTCTTTGCAGTGTACTTGAAGAACACAGGATTGTGGGCTTTACATCTGTATTTCTGTTTTGGGGGGCCTGTTGCATTCTTGTCCTGCGTTTTTATTACCCTTTTCTTCTTTCTTCTTTATACCTTTCTGACAGATGCCTCCGTGTTTGCTTCTTACGCTATTGTTGTGTTCCTTTCACATTCATACCCTGTGCTGTATTGCGAGTTCTGAGTTATTGATAATGTTTTCTTCGAGGAGTTGTCTCAAGACGAGCTTATCGGTGGTCAACCAGTGGCAACGAGTCCTTGTTGCATTCATTCATCCGGCGTCATTGTCTGATTCAGAGGGTTTTATCAATGATTTTTTTTATTGCTTTTTCTTTTTTTTTCCCTTTCTACACGGATGTGAGCTCATCATATTGCCCCTTTGGTTTCGCAAGGAACGTTATACCTCCTCTCATTCTGATCTGCCTCTGTGAACGCCTGCTTGCTTGCTTTATGAAGGAAGCAAAGCTTACCCAAAAAACACAAAAGTCAAGAAAAAAAAAGTGGCATGATATTGGGGTTCAGCTTGTTATTTCATCCCATGTTATGATAAAGGTCTGCGACGGTTACATGAAAACACCCATTGTGAGAGGCGTTCTTCACGGGCTATACACTGAGATACATTTCTGGGATCCTTTACTTCCGGCTGTTGTTGGCCAGTTGATTTGTAGCGAATTTGCTCTTTGCTCTTTCTTTCACATGCATTCTTGCGAACAGCGTGGTTGTTTTCTTATTGACTTAAGGAGCATAACTGGGTTCTTTATCCATTTTTCTTCTTCAACCCTTCACTGGCACTGGCAGTTGGGTGGACTGTAGGGAAAGAGGCGTACCTACATCACTTTTTATTTCACTTCGCGGGAATTCGCTTTTCATGTACTTGATACATTCAATGAACTTGTAATCGCTCTTGTCCAACCAGAATAACAACGATAAAGCATCGGCGTAGGAACGGCGACGTTCGCGATCCTATGATACTACTAGGCCCTAGACGAGTTAGGCTGGTTGGTAGCTCTCACGTGACGGTTGCACGCAAAAAAGTTTCTTCCTCGAACTGCGATTGTTTTGTGACCATCCATCCTTCTATACCACACTCACCCTCACCCTCACCCTCACCCCCTCAATAAATATCAATTGGGCTAGCCTGCATTGATGTAAGTCCATTGTGACGTGATACCCCTTCTTGTTACTTCGGTAGTCCTATATTCCCCCCCCCCCCCCATCAATATGCCACCCCGAGTACAGAATCATCCAGTCGTCAACTCCCTCCTTCCCTACCTTTCTTCCCCCTCCACTTCTTCCTCCTCCACAATTTCTAAGATCCCTACCAAATACTCTTCCTCACCATCACTTCAATCCACTTCCCGGCAAACATGTCGTTCCTTCTCATCGACCGTGGCTGCTCGAACAAAACTCCGGACGGAGATGTTTGCCTGGCTGAACGGTGAAGGCGCCGCTCTGAAAACTCACGTGCCTGGGTCAAACAACTATGTCTCACAATTGAGGAACAAAAGAAGAGCAGTAGAAGGAGACGAAGAAGAAGAAGGTAGACGGATTGTACCGCCGTTTCCATTAAACCCAAACTTCCTTAGTCAGCCTATTTTGAGCGAGGAACTGAGGGACGCGATTTACGACCGTGTCGTGAATCAAAAGCAAAGTGTAAGGGTTGTCAGTGTGGATTTGGGTGTCGACATGCGCAGAGTCGGAGCTGTGGTTCGGTTGGTTGAGTTGGAGAAACGGCAAAAACAACAGGTATTCATCTTCTCCTTTCCCCGTTGAACTACACACAACCCCTACAACTCAATGCAATGATGAGACAATTATAAAATCGATTAGTCTTTATGACCCGGTTTAACCGGCTGGGAATGGTTACAAAGCCTATTTAACTGATTGCATTCCAACTTCGCTTCCTTTCGTTCTACGTCTCAATGGTCGGATTGGTCCACTAACAATTTGATTCACAGGGTAAATCGATGGCCCTACCATATGCCCGAGCCATCCATGAGATGGTCCCAACAACGCCCCTTTACCGAAACTTCCGCGACAACCGCATCAACCCCCATGAGTCCATCAACGATCTCCCCGTCCACCGATTGACAGACCCCCAAATCTTCTACCCCGTCTCCGAATCCTGTCAATTCAACCGTGTCGACGCTGGGCGCGTCTTCTCCGCTGCACCGGCTCTTGAAAACAAACAAGTTGTCAAGAACGCTGCCAACCCGACAGAAGTAATTAGTCGAATCACCCGAAACCCGTCTCGTATCGAGAAGATTGGTAAAGGCGAGGACGAACAGCAAGTCCTCCAGCCCGCGGACGCTCGTATCCCACACCCCCACCTTGTGGCACACGAGCGTTATCGTCTATCTAATCCAAATGAGCGTCGCGAGGTCATGAATGCATACAAGCAACGTATTCGTGAAGAAGAAAACGCAGAGAAGGAGCGCAAGCGTATTGCCAAGGAACTCCGGGAGAGGCAAATAACAAGGGTTCAACCTGAGTCCTCGCGCTTCGAATTCCGCTTCAAGGATGTCGTCGTCAGCAAGGAGACGACCGGCACCAATGGTCGTGGCGCTCAGGCTCCGGGACGCAGATACGGTGTCCCCAGCTATGATCGGAAGAAGGGCCAGGTTAAGATTCCCACACGGGTGGAAGTCTAAGTTACGGACATCACTCACCTCACAGCGGAAGCCTCTCCGGCCTTTCTCCCTGTGTCTATACCTCTTTCTCACGCTTTTGTATTTCTATGCTCCTCTGTACAGATATGGATATGATTGGTCAGCGTTCGCTTGTACTTATAATTCAATCGAAATGATGTTGTAAAGACTGAATACTGCTAGCATTTCCTATCTCTTTGTCAAGACCGTAGAGTATGGAAGGTGCGATATCCTAAATTCAATATATTATCGTCCGGCAAAACCTCATACTAGCTTGTGTAGTAGTCTAGCTGGTTGGGAACTTGAAGTGTTCACAGCAGGCTTTCCAATATGGAAAGTGGTATTCTCGACTAATCGCAATTCCCATATACTTGTACATACATACATACCTGCCCGCCGGTCACTGATGGTCATGGTGTTATGTTAGTACTCCAGGCAAATCAAAGACTACAACAGGTATCAGGCAAATATTACTGATCTTGAAAATGACAACAGTACCTGAAAATCTTGCTCGTATGCTTGAGCACGCCCGTGAATGTGGATATATAAACATGAACATAACCTGTAAACACCGCAAAAGATGAAGCCGCCCCATTTAAACCAATGAATAATAGTGAAAGTTAAGAAGGAATCAACAAGGGCTATGCTGGGTATCCATAGAAACCACAAACAGCGGAACAAGTTCGCACAACAACTAACAGCAGCTATGTATGTATTGTGACAAAAGAGACCGGCTAACCATGAGACAACCTAAAATCACAAGGGAAATGAAGTCCTGTCATTTAAACGGCACCCGGAGCTGCATCTTGGTGACTTGAAGTCTCCTCACCAGCCACTGTGGTCAATGGACTGGCAGGAGAGTCGGGTGCTTCCCCTCCAGAAGAGTCTTCAGGAAGGAGATCCGACGGTCTGGGAGGGTTCAGAATTTGTGATCCTGTGCCTTGAGAAGATGAATCTGGCAAGGCGGGGGTGGATTGCTTTAGCACACCTTCGTTTTCCAGCTGTGCCTGTGTGGGTGTGACTGATGACTGGCTATCATTTGCAAACCCACGCCATTTGCGCCAGCCTTCAAAGTCGATCAGGGCTTGCATACATCCCCATTCCGTCACCTTCTGCTCTAACCATTCGAATCGCACGGGCTACCGCCACATTAGTTTCAACCAAGCCGAAAGGTGAGGGGGAGACATACCTTGGTCAAGAAGTCGTTGCAGCCTGCGGCGAGCGCCTCATGTCGATCACTTTGCAAACTGCTAGCAGTCAATGCGACAATGATGACAGGACTCTTGAACAGTGAAAGATCAGGCAAAACATCCTCTTCTTTCAAGAAATCATGAGTGTCTGGATCTCCCTCCAGCGGGGATGTCGCGGTGGAGCTTGCAGCACTCGACCGTCCGGAGGCCGTCTTAGGGAAAACACCTATCTCATTTAACCGCTCCAGTCGGCGGATCTCTTTGGTCGCATCTAAACCGTTCATAACTGGGAGCTGAATGTCCATCAGGACAAGATGAAAACCACCTTCTCGCCACTTCTTGACCGCCTCCTCACCATTTCCGGCGCATTTCCAACGTACGCTAAGACGCTTCATGAAGGCCTCCAACAATCTTTGGTTAATGACATTATCTTCAACGATGAGGACATTGATAGGGGGTACGGTGCCCTCGATGAGGCCTCCAAAGGCTGCACTCAACGACTGCGCCGGGATCTTTTTGGACTTTGCCGATGCGCGAGGGCGAGGCGATGCCCCACGTGCTGGGGGAGTCATAGACTTATTCTGAGGCGATTCAGGGGGTGGGACAGGTGGTGTAGGAACTTGGGGGACTGGCTGAGGAGGTATGACAGTTTGCGGGGGCCCGGATTCTACAAGCAGTCAGTGGATGTTTCCAGACCGTGCATCGAAACGTTCGAATTTAGAAAGAATAACATATCACTAACCTTTTGAGCCGACCGATTGCCCTAATACCGTGGGTGAGTTCGTAGTATGTCGAGTAAGAGGAGGCCGGCGGGTATGGCGATTGCCTCGGCTTCCCGGGGAAGGTAATGGCGGTGCCATCCCGGTCGTGAGGATAGATATTGATGGGGCCGGATGAGCCCCCGCGCTGCCCGAAGAATTGGATGGTTGGGCTGGTGGGGTCGGGATATTGGGGTTGATTGGCATGAGAGGGAAATATTCACCATGCTCGCCCGGTTCGGTTGTCTCATAGTAGATAGAATGGCGCGGTGAGGGTTTCGGCGTTCGTCGTAGAGGGATATCGATAATCAACGCCTCCTCCACCGCTTGGCCGCCGGGGAAATAAGAGTCCACAACGGAGACCAATGGTTCCTCTGGACTCAAGACCCGATCGGGGGTTGCTTGTTTGTTCGAGTCTTCCCGAGGAGAAATTCGAACGACAATGTCGGGAGCATCGAAGGTCTTACCCAGCGAGTTGGCGTATTTCAAAATTACCTGGTCCCGTAACTCATCTACAAGGGCATCGTGTGCGGTCGGTACCAAAGTGGCCGAACCCCCCGGTCGTTTAACCCAGATCTTGCGTTGTAGCATCCCAGCAGTGCCGGTGGCAAGGCGACCACTGCCGTCGTTCTCCAAAGACGTTTGCGGCTGCTCCAGCAGATCGTTAATCAGATGCTGATGAGACGGAGCAAAAAGCGACTGACGACGTGACCCGAGGCTAGGACGTTTTGGGATCGAAACGGTACTGGAGACAGGTGCTTGATTGTGGGACACAGCGGAAGGATTCTCCGCAACGGCAGTCAGGGGGGTAGGTAATTGGGTCTCGCCGACCGTAGACCCTGTACGGTCTCGCCCTTGGTTGTATACAGTCTGAGAAGCTACACTGCCAGGAGTCGGGAGAGGAGGGGCTCCTGTTGAAGCGAAAGGTGACTGTTGTTGAACCTCGTTCGAAGCAAACAACCGTGGTGGGGTCTTGAGAAAATCCGGGGGTAAACTATGACGGTGGTCGATGACAGGCCGGGTACGATCAAGATTCAATTCGGACCCTTGTCGTTCATGTGGGCCTGGGGAATTCTGATTTAACGGTCCTGATGCTCGGTTCTTCTTTCGTAGTCGTGGTGGTTCTTCTTCCCGAAGAGATTGCGATTTCCCTACCGAACCTTCGTCAACGGAACCACCGTAGTATCGCCCCCGTTCTGCCGATGGACTCGCGGGGGGAGCCGAGGTATCGTCCGAGATAGAGCGCTGAGCTGTTGACAAAGAGGAGACGGAGTTATAGGAACGGGGTTGAGTGAAGCCCTTGTCAGATGTAAGAGGAGAGCGCAGAGCCACTGGCGATACGGAGTTGGTGTTGGCGTCGCTGGAGTTTGGCGCCAGGAAAGGTTCCGCTCCAGTGGCCGCCTTGACAGTTGACGATCGCCGCAGCACTTTCGCTTTAAACTTGCTCCAGGAATTGGTTGTCGACATCGTTGACCCCAACCACGAAGCTCTCTCTCTTTTTTTTCTTTTTCTTTTTTTTTTTTTTTTTTTACAATTAGGAAAAGAAACTTCAAACAGGGAAATTAGACCGAAACCGAAAAAGAAATGGAAGATAAAGGAGCGAATTCAAAGAAATGTCACTTCCATCCTTCTGTCGCTTGTCGCAGGTCAAGATGACGAGAGAGGGGAGACCAACACCAGCACCGGTAACGATAACAATCGCTAGGGCACAGTACGGTGATGGACGGACTAAATGGAAGCGCAACGCGGGCGATTGAGCTCCTCATCTCTTTTATGGCAGGAGAGGAACAGGAAGGAACGGAAGCCGTGTTATCATAAGATAGATGGATACTACTAAAGACTTTCCACTGTTCCCCTCTCCGAGATGGGAAGGAGCATGAAAGGGGGAGGGAGGGGGGGAGGGAAGAGGAGGAGGGTGGGGAAGGGAAGAAGAAGAAGAAGAAGAAGAAAAGAGCCTAGAAAGAGAAAAAGATACACAGGAGACTTCAGAGAGACGTTGAGGGGAAGTTCGAGAACGACCCCCAGTAGTAAGTCTGGAGTATTTGACTTGTTACCCTAAAAGGGAATTGCTTAAGCAGTCTACGGTCACGGGGGGAATCCTACCTTACTTAAATTATTCCACGGGGGTTCTCGACCGTCTAACTTGAAATAATACTCCGTACTAAATACTAATAATACTAATAATAATATCGGATAAGAATAGTCGTCGGGAGACCTTCTAAACATCCAACGCTTGGGCCGCAAAGAGTCCCCGGCGAAGATCCAAAGGGACTCATAAAAACGATCAGTATCCGTACTTCAAGCTGAGAGAAAAAGCCCAACAACAACAAAGATAGTCATTGGGAAACGGAATCCGGCGGCAGTGGCCTCATTTGGATGGCGCATGCAGCGTTGACTTGTCAGCCTTTTCAATTATGCAAGTGTACTGTACTGAACTAACGAACTAAATTCTAGTCTCTGACACTATCTACTATATTAAGCCGGGAGAGCTTTCATAAAATTATCGGAAGAAGTGTACAGAAGTTAGTACTAGTTTCTGGTGGATAAAATGATAATTACATTCCACCTGGCCTTATGGTTCTACATAAGAATATGCTGAAATATCTCTCTGTCACGATGTCCTTTTCTTTACCAGCAGGCACTTGTTGAAAGTGGAGGAATTATCAGGTTTTAGTTGGACCCGACCTATCATATCTTGTCCCTACTGCAACAATCCCGATGAATCAATGCTTTAAGACTGTTCTCGGTGGTGCTGACCGGGAAAACACCAATTCTTTACTGGCTCTTGGCTCTCCATACTGTAACCTCCCACTATATCCGCAGGGACAGCCTGAGCCTTCTCCACATCATTGACATTCGCCGAGACATTGGGCTCCTCGAGCATTTCGTCGATGCTTTTCCCAGTAGCCTTGGCAGCCTTGCGTAGTTTTCGATACCGAATCCGCCAAACAATATGGCTAATGTATATACCCGATTCTAATACGATTCTATACTGAGGTTAGTTACTAAAGACCACCAGATACTATGGAGAGATCGACTTACACAATGATATACATGATTCCCCCCAGGATATCAAAAGTACCCTGTGCAGCTGTACGCAGTCAGTCGCACTGGCCCTTTTATATGACCTCCGTACGGGTGCATCGGGTAACAGACCTAGTGCGAACAGGGAGAACAGGCCTCCGAAAGTGTCCAGAGATAGGAATACCCAATCTTGGGTGAGGTCAGCTATCTCATCATCTATCCAAGAATTTGGGAGAGGTACTGATTCCTACAACTCGCCCATCTCTTTTCCACAGTTCCATATATGGCGCGAAAAGCCCACATGCCAGAAGGATGGTAGCCACAACTCCAACAACCAAATCAGGCCAAGTCATACCATTGTCATATGGGATCTATGCTTGGTAGTCAGCCCTTAGGGCAAACGACAAGTCAGTGTTAGGGCAGGCATACCCTTAATGTAAGAATCAGTAAGACCTCTATGCCACCGAATAACACAGATACACCGAGGACGAGTAAAGTCGCCTTCGCCCGAGAAAATTTGCTAAAAAATGAAAAGAATTAAACCATCCAGACGTAAGCGACATCAAAGATCCATATGCATACTGGTTATAATATAAGATCTGTCCCCAACTGACGAGAGAAAAGAATCCAAAAATTTGGGGTTGTATCTGCAATGGAATGTTCACTTCCTGAAGGCATCGCAATATTAGCATTGATCTCATAGCGTTTTATATTGTCGAAACCCACCTGAAGGATGAGGTAGGCCCCCATTGGAACAGCACCTAAGTACGCCAAGATGAGTCCAAGATCCTTTTAGGGGAACATGTAACAGTAGACGCACAAGAAGCCCATAACAGCATCATCAGCGGAGGCAAGCCGTCTGTTTTTTTCTGCTTCCAGTTATACCAAATTTGAGGGATCAACTGGATGCACCACAGCACAGTGCCAATCGTGCCTAGTACATTGGAGGCCACTGTCACATTGTCATCACCCGCCATGTTGCAAGAAGTAGTTTAATAGCGGCTAAAGCGTGAGAACGGAGGTCAATCGCAAAAGGCACACGAAACGTCTGTATGATGTGCAGTGGAATGAATATCTTTGGATTATAGACGATGTGACTGCTGAGTAATCCAGAAGAAAAGCAAGGGGGAACAATTGGAAGAGTATAAGTCAGACCGAGAGCATGCTTAAAGAGTCAAAAACCCCCTCCACTGAGCTGTACTAATCAGCGAAACATGTAGATTTAAGCAAGGTGCTAAATGGAAAAGGTATGTACAAAAAAGTACTGCCATGGCTACCGTAGCGAGCAACTGCGGACCCAATACTATCTTGGTTCTGATCCAGGCGATCGTAATAATCCGATTTCATAATCCGACTGATAAAGAATCAAAGATCCTGGTATTGTGGCCCCGGGTGATAGAATGATGTCCATTATTGGAAGATGCGGGTGATGGGGGGGAAAGATGCAGACTTCGCGACTAATACTAGACTGGATAACCGTTGGAGAAGTGGACCTTTCAATAAACCATCCGCCACTGGTTAAAGTATCAAGTTCGCTTAGCTATGCTTGAAGGGTATACCAGAAGTACTATCATTGGGGGGGGAGGTTGCAAGGCATGAATGATGAAACAGATGTAAGCTGGATGTACTCCGTAGTACGGAGTAGTAGTTGGATATTAGTACAGAGTACGGAGTACGGAGTACGCACGTACTAACCTAAAATCTAAATCCCCAGCAGTTTGCGCACGTGCCAGTGACAAGTGAAAAAAGAACATAAGGTACGGTACTACGGAGTACTCCGTTAGTACTGGTCCTTTTGTTCAACTACATACCCAACAACAGTCAGCATTTACATTTACCACGGCTTCTCAAAAGTGGAACAAAGATTGAAGATCGTACATTTAAGAAATAACTTAACCATTGTAGTCCAACATGAAATAAACATCGAACCATGTAATGAGTTAGGACCTGAAAAATGAGAGATAGGTCTCCAGCATAATATATCAGTGCGTAGATGCCCGCTCAAAACTTAGACAAGAGATCGATAAGCGAACATGTGCTTTCCAAAACAAAAATA
This sequence comes from Aspergillus coremiiformis, assembly GCA_009193565.1. Lineage (NCBI taxonomy): Eukaryota > Fungi > Ascomycota > Eurotiomycetes > Eurotiales > Aspergillaceae > Aspergillus > Aspergillus coremiiformis. The sequence goes on along the minus strand of ML739064.1, from coordinate 61,274 downwards.
AATATACTGATCAAGGGATGTTGAAACAAGAAGTAATGAGAAAAATGAAAAGAAAAAGAAAAAGAAAAAGCCATCAAGACGTAACGTGACTTCGCAAACCAGACTCGCGCCGAGTGATACTACTCGAAGGGTATCAAAGATAATTTTCTCGCGACAAAACGGCGAGGGACCATGAAAAACCAAAAAGAGAAGAAAGAAGGCGTTACACAGGGAAGCTCCATCCGAATCACAACAAAATCAAATAGTTTGATGGAGCAATACCGGTGTCTCCGTTGGATTTCCTGGCCTGCCACCACCTTCCGCTAACATCCGACACTTCTAATATCTCATGCTTGCTAAAGCTGATCTCATTGGCGTCTTCCGGATTGGCATCGTAAGAATAGATCGCCTTTGCCCGGTACGGGTATTCCGTCGGTTGTGGAACCTCATCGCCGTTGCCATTGGCAGGCAGGTTGCCGTTCGATGGATTGCCGAACCGAGGTTGCGATGAGCTGCGGTTCTCTGAGCCAGGGGCACCGCCTGGGTAACCCGACACAGGAGATGATGTTTCAAAGCCATTAAGTTGTGCCGATGTGTACATCTGAGGTGCCTGGCTGGAAGTCGTCTCGGGTCGATTCCCGAAAGCGGTAGACATAGGTCTGCTATTTGCATACGATCCGGGGTGTTCCTTTTGAAGAGCGAAAGAATCAATGAACCCACGATGCGAGGCTTGCGGCGTCGAACCGAAGTAGAAAATCCAGATGACCTATTCAACTCGTAAGTCACGATCAAGACCGAAGAAAAGTAATCCGAGACTCACTATCACCATCGACATCAGGATAAAACCAGCGCCTGCCGCTTGTGACGCGGAATCACTGCGATATACCAATGAATTGACTCCAAGTGTCGTAATCACCATACCAGCAGAAAGGTATCCCACAATCTGTTGCTCGTCAGCTTTGCCCTACCTGCACAAAGGGCACAAACAAGACTATACCGCTACACCGTAGACAAGGCCAGTGTCTGTGCCAAATACAAACGTCATTCCAACAATGATGCAAAGCGAATAGGCAACTCCCCACCACGAATAGGTGGGATAGCCACGGACGTTGATAGCGGAGACAATGGACGATATAAGCGCGATGACCCAAGCTAGCTAGAAACGAGACCCCATCAGCAACAGTCATTAACACCGGATCAATCCCTGCCCGAGACACATACTATCGAAATGGATATTGTTGCGAGCGCGAAAGGGTCGCCGAGAATATTGCTTGCACGGAATCTCGCCATTCTTCGAGGGTTCTCGTGATAAGGGCTCGGCTTATGTAGAGATGGGGAAGGAACGGAGTGTGCCACCATGAATGTGATATGGGAAGGGCGCAAAAGGATATATAAGATGTCGAGATCGATTGTTTGCTATTTGTATACCCAGTTTGGCGATACGGTCTAGAGGTATATTCCGTATTTGACCGTTTGATGGCGATGAGTTGTATAATTTTTCGCGTCTTCTGTTCTTTTGACAGTTATGGATGAATTCAGCGTTACACTACCAATCAGTTAGTTCTATGTTCAGTCACAGATGCGAAGGACAGAGAACATGTAGATCAATGGGTGGTGGATCGGGGGACATCATGAATGACAACAACACGAACCAACAACTCGTGTTAAAAAAAAGTTGAGATAAAATAAATCAAGTAGAGACATAGAGGCGGTCAAGCAGTGTGGATGCATGATCGTACCTTTGGAGGTAAAACAAGAGTATTGACAAGGAGGTTGGTCAAGGCAAAGTTAAAAAAAAAAAAAAAAAAAAAAAAAAAAAAAAAAAAAAAAAAAAAAGATAAAGAAAAAGAGAAGAAGAAAAAAAAAAACAAAGGACCACACTGTTCTGAGACAGAAATCAAGAGACTAAAGAGTGCGCTCCTTGAGAGGTTGGTTGATGGAAGTTTTAGAAACAAGAAGGCCCCTTGCAGCAGCACCTGGCTGGCGGAGAGAAAGATCAGGGAGAAATGTTAGAAGGATGACAGTAAAAGAAGAGAAAAGGGTGGAAACGAGTGACAAGTCGATGACATAAAATCGGCTGATCAGTGAATGAGTGAGAGAAAGGAAAAGATAGTAGAGAAACGAAGCCTAAAATGTGAACAAGTCGATTTACTTGGTCCAGTCAGGAAAAGGAGAGGATGAATTGAGAGGGGAAAGAGTGGACTGGACACTGAGGCAGTAAGGCAGCAAGGCAGCCCATATCACACTACCTCCTACTACTGCTACCTTAGTACTTGGCAGGTTTCACACCCAACTGCTGTTGGAGCGTCCACACGAACCCCGTTTCCACAAACACACGGACGCCCGGCTTATTGATTGGATATTTGGGTTTGGCCCCTGGCCTAGAAAATCGAGAACGGGGTAGAGAGCGACCAGCCTTCGACGTAACTAAGTTTCTCTTGTTACTATTCTTACTGCAGATTCTGAGTACCTAGACTACGAAGTACGTATACGCTACGGAGTAATTTTTCCCCTTTTCTTACTGTCCGTCTCTCTCTCTCTCTCTCTCTCTTTTCTTTTCTTTTTTTTTTTTTTTT